>JAVSBV010000055.1:1490275-1504145 GCA_033117975.1 Parotocinclus spilosoma
ATTTCTCGAGGACTATGTGGAATCAATACAAGGAAGGAGGAAGAAATAAAAATACATTTTTATTTTAAAATAAAATTTATTTAACCTACATTTAAATTAACGTGAATCTGGAAAAAAAAAATAATGAACAGAACAAAACCGTTGGCTCTCCACCGGAGGGCGGAAAAAGCTAAAAAAAATATATATATTTTTTTAATTTTAACCATTGGTGCTGTGGCAGATCCGAGAAATACCAAAAAAAAAAAAAAGAAAATGTTTTTTGTATTCTTCAAATATGATTGTCGGAGGGTCCACAAAACAAGCAATAAAAAAAAGTCTGGCCTTAGTTTGGAAGAATCGATTCATGAACTCATTAAACTACTCGTCAATAGCCAAAATACTGTCACTTACTTAACAGTTTGATTGTGAACTTTTTAGAGTTTGAATATAAAGTTCATAGTTCTACTATGAAGATTTTTTTAATTTGGCCACAATCAAATTTCATAAAACAACTTGGTTGACTATTGACCCTAAATTATTTCACAGATCTACTATGGATTTTGATGGTTATTTTTCCAGTTTGTGGTTCTGCTGTCAAATTATTTTTTTCTGGGTGGCCACATATTAATGGGTAACTTCACTACTAATTATATTTAGACCATATAATAGCATTTTCAGTTAAAATTCTGTGAGTGTTTTAATGGCGCCTAACCTTCAGTACTTCAGCTACTAGCAATTTAGGACAGAGTGGTCAAACAGAAGCCTCTTCTCAATAAGATCCACATAACAGCTTACCTGAAATCTTTAGGTGTTTTTTTTTTTTTTTTTTAGCAAAGTCCAGACCGACTTTTATGTGTTTTTTTATGTGTCTTGTCCTCCTAAACGACGTCCGTTCAAAACTCTCTTTGATGGAGAATGTGGCTGGCTTGCACAGACCCCAGATACTTTAGAGTTCTACTGGAATGTCAAAATAGAACTTAGAAAATAGAAAAGAAAATAGAACCAGAAGAGGGACAAACCCAATATTAATAGCAAAATTTTTGGATGTCCACAAACATTTGTCCATGTAGTGTACATTGGCCACCATTCTCACCCCTTTAACACCTAACATATCATGGAAGATTTATTGCATCTGGGTCAAATCGTCCTCCAAGCCATAAAAATTAAAAGACAAAATGCTAAAGCAAAACTAAGTGTGACTGACTCAGGGTTGTGGCTCTTTTAAAGCTCCCAGTGCCGATCTGTGTTTGAAGTCTCAGCAGTAGAAATATCCCGAGCGCACAGTGATACATGATGATGCGGTCCAGCAACAGACTGGTCAAAATAGCACCATGCCACTGAGGAGTAAAATTAACGAGTGCAACCACATTGCAAGAGCATTGCATGATGCAGCTGCATTCCTGTCACATTCCCTGCTGGGATTACATTACTTTCAGGAATCTTGGTAATGATGGGGTATGGATTGATGCAAAGGAGAACCTGTTGGGGATTAAAAATATTTGATCAGTTGTGAAAATACCAGTTTGATTATTATAGGATGTCTTTTCTTAAGGGTAGGAGGTACAGATCCATGACAATGAGGGCAAAAAAAATATTTGTACTACATAAATTATCTGCAAAAATCATGGAAATGACATAGTCATTATTAGTTTAACATAGCCAATTAAAGAAACAAACAAGTAAATGACAGATGTCTAAAATATACTTGAGCAGTACGGTGGCTCGGTGGGTAGCACTACTGCTTCACAGCAAGAAGGTCCTGGGTTCAATTCCAGGGTGGAGTCTGCATGTCCTCTCCGTATCTGTGTGGGTTTACTCCGGGTACTCCAGTTTCCTCCCACAGTCCAAAGACATGCGTGTTAGGTTAATTGGTGTCTCTAAGGTGGTCCTTTGTGTGTGACTATGTGCATGACTGTGTGTGTGTGTGTGTGCCCTAAGATGGATTGATGCCCCGGTTAGGGTTGTTCCTGCCCTTGCGCACAGAGTTGCCGGGTGGGCACCGTGGATTAAGCAGAAAATAATGAATCAATAAATAAACCAATATTTACAGTAATATTAGAAAGAAAATGAAATAATATAAAGAGTATACCAGAATCCAAATGTAAAAGTATAAAGAGTATAAACTAAATTATAGCATATAAGACAGTAGTGAAATAAAATACTGAATAGAGTTAATAAAGTGCATATTAGTATTTAATAGTATTTCTCAGTATTTAGTCTTTAGTAGCAGGATCTTTTGTCCTGAGCGGGAAGGTTTTGGTGGCCAAGCAACATGGACTCAAACATATGCTAAATTAAAATAAAAAGAAAGGCCTCCAGGTGTTGATTTGGGGTGGCGTGGAATGCCGCGTGGTTTTTTTGGGGCATTCTACACCTGCTGGGGAAAGGTTTCGATTCTGCTTCACCTTTTTTTTAGACGTTTGGCATTTGGTTCCTGTGTCACCTCTTCACTCACATATCCGGCAGGCATGTCAAAAATCGGCCCTCGTGCCAACACCCTACCAAATCCGTCCCTCACCTCACTGTGTGCTCTGTCTGCACTCATTATGTCACCCAGCTGAAGGGTGTGATGCGAGAAAACATAGCCTATAACCTGTAAACAACAAGTTAACAAGTGCCTTCAGACTTCCATTCTAGCTGAAAACGAGGGGTGTGAGAAATGCAACGTCTACCATCATGTCTTAATTAGTGGTCGACTGATATGGGCATTTAATGGCAACATTTGGAGAGCAAGGCGACAGAGGGTTGATACGTAATGCCAATATTACAACTTAATAATAAACAAAATAATAATAAATCAGACACAGAATTGCTGAATTTACTGTATATGAACATTTAAGCTTGGCAGAGGTGGGATTTGAACCCAGGACCATTAAGCCCAGTGTCCGATATCGATCATAGTGACTGGCTGTACATTTTTTTTAAAAATTTAGTTATAAGTGCTACGTGATCTGGGAAAAGGATTATCTTACACAAAAATATGTTTTTAATTTGTTTGACTTTTTGCAAGAGAAAAAAAACAAAATACTTAGGCTGGTCATCTATTTTTGGGTTATATGCTTAACCTTCTGACTGTCACGTTCATACGGGCGAGTGTAATTACCGTCTGACTGTTGCTGCTCAGGGTGCCTTTTTACCTTTTTAAAATGTTCTCCAGTGAGCAGAGAAAACCAAACAGCGCCAAATGTTTGTCCGTTAAACGGCGTATTAAATTAGTCGTGTTGAAGCATTTTAATGGTTGTTTTCGTCATCCTTTAATGTTTTACCAGCACTGGTCCACGCTGGTGGCTGGACATTTTTGGTTGCTGGACTATTTTATGACACTGTGGGATTTAAAAACTCCAGCAGCACTGCTGTGTCTGATCCACTCGGTCCACAAAGCACACCATGCCAGTGTGAGTGCAGTGCTGTGAACGATCCTCCATCCAAACAGTACCTGATTTGTGCTGGCCCTGCGGGGGTCCTGACCATCAGGGGACTAAGACAGCATGTATAGAAAATGACGGACTACAGTGATTGACTGATCAAATGGACAGTGAGTGCATGTTTTAGTAACCGAGCCATGAGGATCTACAGATGGAGTAGATGGATTGATTCAGGAGGAGAACGTAACCCTAGTTCTTCCCTGCTGGTACAGACAAATGTCATGCGCATTTAAATGTGAGTCCCTGACATACAGTTTGACTGATATTGTTCCAGTGATGAGACACGCTGATGATTCATACGCATACACACACAGAGTAAACCTGCTGCCTCAGTGGGCTACATCTGTTCAGCATTAGCATCTCCCTAAGCTCCAATACACTTACCCTGCAGGATTTGATCAATGTGCCACAACGCTACACTGAGTGCGTATAGATAATATATATATATATAATATAATGATAATGATCGTATTTCTGCACTTTTATGATTATTCCAGTGATTGTGTACACATCCTACTTCCATCTAGAAATCAGATTAAGTAATCCGATCAAGCTGTATTTTTTTTCAGTAATCGGATTTCTCATAGCATGTATACCAGTCACCAGATTTCGATCCGATTTGGGAGTCTACGCATGTCACTGTTTCCCATCCTATATGCCTTCGAGGCCAGAGAAGTCGGCGGAGCTTCTAGACATGGTTAGCACGAGGCTTCATTTTTGTACAGTAAAGTTTTAAGTGGTATTTGTGAATGCAAGTCCGTATTGTAGAGCTTGAGAAAGGTTTGATAAAGTAATCCCTGGCCCATGTGGTTCTATCAGCTATTGATGAATGTTCTTGATGCAGTGCCATCTGAGGGAGCGGAGAGGGATCACCCCTCTTCAGTTTAGGCTCGTACCCTTACCCTTTATGCCCTAAAATTCCTCCTGATTCTAAATACATTATATTCGGCACCGTAGAGGAAGAAATATAGAAATCCTTTCCAAGGTAACCTAGTTTTGAAACATTTCAATCATTTTCTCACGCATCTGTTGACAAACTGGAGATCCTCTGCCCGTCTTTGCCTGTTGACATTACCTGTTACATTGTTTCGTTTTTTTAACCTCATTACTAGTCCTAAATTGCTCCCTGTTCCAAGATTTTTCGAACACGTTTCAGGCCTGAGGTGCAAAAATGGAAATTTTACAAATGAAACCAGAAGAAAATTATATAGATATTTATAAAGCATATAGATATGTTGGGTTAGGGTAAGGGTTAGATATCTTGGGTTAGGGTAAGGGTTAGGGTTAGATATCTTGGGTTAGGGTAAGGGTTAGGGTTAGATATCTTGGGTTCACACTGTCTGCACTGAAACAAAAGTCAAAGCAAATGTAACAATACTGCGTTTTATTTGCGTTTTCCGTACTGTCCCAACCGTTTCCGAGTTGGTTTATATTATTAAATTCTAAATCATATCACCACCAAGTTTTAGCAAATCATTGAAAAACACTCATATGATGTCATCACATCAATCTCTTCATTTCCATTAGACAGTGATTCAATAACTTTATCCATGCTGGGTCAGGGGCAGGTCACTTTAGAAGATCAACCATCAGAGCTGCTGGATCCCCAAAATCCCCCTGGCCTTCGACCTCTCCCCCTTCAGGTTTGCCCCCTTTGCACTCTAAACACTGGGGGGATGCTCAGGGGTCATCATTCCAACAGTGGGGACACTTGGCTCTCAGTGGGATGTCAACTATCCTTTACAAGGAGCCCTGACATCTGCCTGGTGACAAATAGGTCGAGTCCAGTGACAAGTACTGATGAGCACCCCTGAGGCACGAGCCTGGCCGGCCAAGTGCCTGCTGCAATAAGACTTGTGACCGTGGAACAATCTTTATTCTTCTTAGAAAAAAGAAAAACGGTCAAGCTTTACCAGATATAGTGAAGCAGGTCACACATTTTTGCTCTTTCTTTGCTTGAATTGTTTCGCCCTTCCCTCTCGCCGTTCTTTGAAATACCTCGGCAGCACGAGCGCCCAGTCAGGACTGTCATCACTCAACGCTGGAGCTACATAGACACAAAGGAGCGTGCTGAATAGCTAAACAGTGTCGCGATAAAACATTAACAAGGCTGCCTGTCGCTCCAAGGGGGATTCTGTTCCCCTCAAAGACGCACTGATCAGGATCGATCTGCTCCACTATTAATCTCACAGACAAGCCTACAGAGGTTTCTATAAACTCTCGACTGTGACGCCGCAGAGATTCCCACACTCGGTCCGGCACGTCTATAACATACGCAAACAGGCTAACAGGCTCGAACCTGGAACAAGTCAAAAGGGACATCGTTCCCTGAATTATTCACTCATGGATTATCTAATGGGATGGAAGTCACAGGCCAGAGCAACAATGCAGGAATGAAAGTTCTACGCAAAACGTTGGCCGTCTCTGAAAGAAACACGTGTTTTTTTTTAAAGATATGTGTAAATACGGACTGAGCCAAAGTGGAAAAGAACCAGTGCCTGACCACAGTGCAGCGGTAACGGTGACATGGCAGAAAGCGTCGAGCCGCTGTACATGAAGAGCAGCGTTTGCGCCTCTGCGCTTCTCGTTTCGAAATATTCTGGCATCTAAAAATATCGTAGTGACAACGCTGGTCAGGAACAGACCCCGATGAAGGGTTCGAGGAGGAAAAACACCCTATTGTGAAGGCCGAGACTGAATATTGTCTAGAGTCAAAATCCTATCTGCTCAACCACAATGCTATATTGGTCTCTTTTCAGTTGATGGACAGTCTGGTGATGGTGATGGTGGTGAGAAAGTCAAATCTAGCCCCCAAAAAAGTGCACTTATCTGGAACATAAATAGAAAGTAAGTGAAAACTTCTACAAAAAAAAATAACAGCCAGGTAGATTTGTCGGATTTTGTGCAGTTCTGTCTCAGGCAGATGCCCTATAAAAAGGCTCTCAGATGATACTTCAGGGTAGTGTACCTCTTGGTGAGATTGTTGACTCTCAGATGTGAATGTTGCCCCATTGATAGGCAGAGGGGACATTTTGACAAACTGCAAACCCTCTGGGCCGTTCTGACCGAAATGTTAGGAGGTGTTGAGAGCGGTGGGTCAGTGAGGACACACACACACACACACACACACACACACACACATATATACAAAGGCACACACAAGGCTCCAGGCAGTCCAAAGGGACCACCAGTGATTTGCCAGCAAACAGGTGGATATATGGATGGATGGATGGATGGATAAATGGATGGATGGATGGATGGATAAATGGATGGATGGATATATGAATAAATGGATGGATGGATGGATGGATGGATAGCTATATGGATAGATGGATATATGGATGGATGGATGGATGGATGGATAAATGGATGAATGAATGAATGGATGGGTGGATGGATGGATGGATGGATGAGACCCTGTGGTGCCAACCCTGAAGCAAGGCTATTTGCTGGATAGGACACCATTATTACAATGACAAAAATAAATACATAAAAAAATATGAACATACAATTAAAATCAACATATAAATTGTTATAAAATTATTAAAAAAATTATTCCTGCACCCTGTGGTGAGCTCATGACCCAAGCAAGGTCAACACAAATCAACATCTATAAACAATTACATACATAAAACTACAACACTTACCCTAACTGCGTTTTATCCCACCCCCTAACCCCGTCCCTTCCTCCTCTCAAACAAGCCATGTTGTTTTAAACAATTCAAACTAGTTTCCTTAAACATGGGGGCATGAAAACCATAATAAGGTGACATCAGGTTTTTGCTGAGGGGCCCAAACCACACCAGTTTAACACCCAGTCCAATAAATCATGTTGGAACAACATCACGAGGAGGAGGTGTGTTAGATGATCATAACTCAGGGTTCTCAGGCCCCTCGGCCTCGTCCCAGCAGGCATGGCATCTGAGAGCGGGTTCGTCAGTGGCGCTGCGCATAATTACGGGCGAGATGAATAGCTGGCGGCGTAATACTTCGATCGATTTTTCTATCTGATGAACGACGAAAGTGACGGCACCCTGTCATCAGCGCTCAGCCCGAGGAGGGCTCATAAATCTCCCTCCTCAAAGTTGCCGCCGTTCTTCTGTACAGAGATTTGTGTGGGATGTTTGTGGAGCTTCCTGTACGTGGAGATATATTCTCATGCCCCGCTGCTGTCCTGCAATTATCTTTAAAGGCAGGAACCCAGCATGCGAACCTTAAGGGGGTGACAAGTCCAATTACTGTGCAGGTGTCCCCCAAAACAAAAGGATTTATATTGTAACAAATTGCGACTTAAACGTGGATTTTGTGTTGTTTTTTCGTTGTTTACATAGGTGAAATGGACGGTAAACTGGGGATTGGGGATCTGCCCAGTTAAGAACACGTATTTAATGTCGTTCAATATTTAAAATGCTTGTTTAGCTCTTTTACGGAACCACAGCGCTCCATTTGATGTTTTTTTACCAGAAGTGTGTTGATTAAAAATGTTTATTCTTGTCTACACACTGTAGTCAGATAAAATCGCGCAAATTTTAAGAAGGTCCCAGGTCCAACCCCAGGGAGTCTGTATGTCCTCCCCGTGTCTGCGTGGGTTTACTCCAGGTACTCCGGTTTCCTCCCACAGCCCAAAGACATGCGTGTTCGGTTAATAAGTGTCTCTAAAAAGTGTCCCTTACTATGTGACTGTGTGTGTGTGCCCTGTGATGGATTGACGCCCCGTCTAGGTCTAGGATAAAATGCCCACATTTTATCTTCTATCTCAACTTCTCAAGCAGCTTCTGTGGGTGCTGCCTGGCCCCGGACACATTTGTACATCACTTGGACGTGAATGTCTGTCCACAATTGTGTCTGTCCCACCCCAACAATCACCTGCTTAGTGAATTTTAGTGTTGCATAATATTTAGCTCTGTGGTTTTATGAACTCTCCTAACCCCGTTTTAGGATTTGAAATATAAAAATGTCAACATTGTGGTTTACTGGAAGCTATAAAAGATACGGCGAGAACGAGGAGTTCATATGGAATCTTCTCATAAACCCAACGATGACCCCCGTCGGCACGAAATAATACTTCCTGTTCCGAGGCTGACAGGCGCAGAACGTTTAGCCGTGCTACACTGTGTTCCTCCGTACAGATCCTTTCCTCGCTTCTTTAGACGTATTAGAGATCCAAAGGCAGTAAAATCCCCATATCTCCGATTTCCCATGGCTTTCCCTGAACTCTGGCGATTCAGAAAAACCCTCCACGGCCTCCTTCAGTCCCGGAGGAGAGAGATAAAACCCTCTGTGGGCCCTCAGCTCTCAAAGAGCTCATCTTTTGTCTTTCCACTCGGGCAGAAAGCTTATCTGTGTTTCCTCAAAGAAATAATGTGTGTTCCTGGGTCTGAAATGTTTCGGTTTAACCAGTAACACTGATACCAAAACTGGGATTGGATAATGACCTGATGATAGCATTGTGCATCCCTTGTCTACTCGTGGTGCTAACGGTAGTCCTATGTGCTGCAGAGCCTCTCCATGGTGTGTCTTATAAACAAAGATATACTGTGGCTTACATAAACCGAGCATTTGTCTTTCAGGAAATGCTAGAGACTTTGGGCATTCCTAAAACTATTGTCCACGTTGGGCTCCAAACCCTAACTTGTATTAGCATGAACCAAATTCACCTACTTCTTCTGAGTCCAATTATTATGAACAACATTTTATTTTGTTGCTAACAGTCAATAAATTAATTTAAAATCATAGTTTAAGAGTAAATTTAAAGGTGAAATTAGCAAAGATCTGGTAAGATGTTTACATTTACATTTACACTAGTACAAGTTTGGTGTTTATGTTTCCTGACTAGTAAAAGCGCTCTGGTTAAACTGTTTGATTAGTAGACGCTCACCGTTTGTCAGTCTGATCTTACTAATAAATGCATCTGGTTAAGTTTGGGCGACTAGTAAATATTTCTAGTTAAGCTGATTGACTAGTAAAAGCATTGTTGTTAGCCTGGCTGACTAGTCCAGTCTTTTTGGGTAAGTTGACTGACAGTAAAAGATTTCTGGTTTGGTTGGCTGACAAGTAATGGTATATTAGTTAAGCTGATTGACTAGTAAACGCTTTCTGGTTCAGTTGACTGACTAGTAAAAGTTTATTAGTTAAGCTGATTGACTAGTAAAAGCTTTCTGGTTCAGTTGGCTGACTAGTAAAAGTTTATTAGTTAAGCTGATTGACTAGTAAAAGCTTTCTGGTTCAGTTGGCTGATTAGTAAAAGTTTATTAGTTAGCTGATTGACTAGCAAAAGCATTCTGGTTCAGTTGGCTGACTAGTAAAGGTTCATTAGTTTAGCTGATTGACTAGTAAAAGCATTCTGGTTCAGTTGGCTGACTAGTAAAGGTTTATTAGTTAGGCTGATTGAATAGTAAAAGCTTTCTGGTTTATTTGGTTGACTAGTAAAGGTTTATTAGTTAAGCTGATTGAATAGTAAAAGCTTTCTGGTTCAGTTGGCTGACTAGTAAAGGTTTATTAGTTAAGCTGATTGACTAGCAAAAGCTTTCTGGTTAAACTGACTGAGCACTGTAGCCCATATCTGTACTAATAATACCCATAATCAGTATATACTGGTCATACTGGTGACAGTATTAGTACTAAAGGTAGACCTACTAGACAGGATCACTATATAACAGAGACTAAGCTGAACACATGGAGCTGTTTACTGAATTCGGTAATTTCGGTCAGATAACTGGTGATATCAGGAGAAAGCTGCTGTAGACGTGATGCTATCAGGACATGCTTGGTTTATAGAGGCATTAAGGTGAAAAAGGTTGCCAGCACAGTTTCACCACTCCAGTGGCTAAGAAGAGCCGGATGAGGCACTGTTTGTTTAACCTTTTCTGTGGTTGTAATTTTAGCACTGCCTGCTGCATGGATTTCCACCAAGAAAGCTCTTATTAAGTCCTGCTGCTGAGTAACTTCAATAACACTTGATTTCATTACAGCGTTTCAGATCTGCGTTAAAGAAGCACTCCGGCTTTTTCTCCGCTTAATCTCTGCACGTATGAGCGGTGGTGTAGATGAGAGAATGTTCTGAGACGAAAACCAAAAACTCATAACTCACTTACGATGGAAGTTTGAGGGCAAAAAGAAGGTTTCGCAAAAACTTTTTTTGGGGAAAAAAAGCATTTATGAATCCCAATCAATTCTTGAGGGCCTGGTTTTGCAGAATTAGGGACAAGAAGTCCAATTACAAAACGAAACGATAGGTTGGCACTCAGCCTTTGCCTGTGGCACTGAATTCTGGGTAAGATCGCGGACTCCCCATGACCTGGCCCAGGGGTAAAATGGAATGCTGGAATAAAGCAGACCAATTGCTAGGTATTTTGGAATCCATTGTGTTTACCCACAATCATGGAATTAATTTTAGTGGTAAATAGCAAATGTGGGGTATTGGGCAAAAGTTTTTAGTCACTATTCAATTTTCCATTTCAATTTACAATTTTTGCAACACTATAATGACCTTATATAACTTATTGTCAACGACTGGAACCAAACATTTCAGGCGTGGATTCATCACCCCATAATCTTCGTTTGCACTAGCTTAGCTTAGCCTTTTCGCCCTGTTCCTGTTCCACTATAAGTTATTTATCCAGCACTTTTTACAGCAGACCGTTGTCTCAAAGCAGCTTCACAACTGTCTAGGCTTGTAGCCCCAATTGAACAAGCCTTGGTAACAGTGGCAAGTTAAAACTCCCTTATTGTGATGAGAAAGACACCCTTGGGATAACCGAGACTTAAAGAGGGAGTGCAGCCTAGAAAATTGTGAAAAAACGTGTGACTCTCTCAAGAAACGAGCTGTTTTACAAAAATAAGGCCATTTCACATGTCAGACCGTCACTAAAGTGAAGATTTCATGTAAACAACTCATTTTTGTCGTGGGAGAAGAAATAAGCTGGATCTCACTGGATCTAAAATAAGCACTAGGTCCAGATGGACACTTGGAAACAGATGCCTCACAGGACCTCGGATTCTTTACGTAGTCCAATCTCTTTGTGTAGTGAAGCGTTTTAAGCAGAATTATTTGTCATTATTAGTTAGTTGTGGTGTGATTTAAAAAGGTCATTCTTGGTAAATTGTTAGTTCACACAGAGATAAGAAAACTGATACAGATGACCTCGTGTACCAGTACTCTTGTGGCTCGGTAGTTCAAAAACTGGCTGAGTAAAGGATCCAGGGTTCAAGTCCTAGCCCAGCCATGCAGCCACTCTTGTAAAGTCTGGATAATGGCGTCTGCTAAATGCTGTAAACGAAAATACGCTAGCTGCTTCTCTGCTTTTATAAAACAAGCTTAGTCTGAATAGTCAACTGCACTAATAAAAGCAATCATCGTGGCTGCAGAAAAAGGTCTAATGGAGGCTGAAAGTACAGGACGAGAATCACTGACTGTGTTCTCTGGGCAAACCGCCGGTCCGAATGTTTATGGCTCAATAAAATCCATGCGCGCTGAATCCAGTCAATAAAACGTTACGACTAAAGCAGATCCAGTATGATGGATTCATCACATTCATCTGCCGTAATGACAGTCCTTAAAGTCCTGATTGGTTTAACAGCACAAACAGCAGTAAGTAGTTTCTGAGCACATGGTACATTCTGTACCTTCTTGTGCTGTAATTCAGATTTAACGACCCATTAAATGGGAGAGCAAAGTAACTGGTTGGGTTAAAGAAATAGCCCAGGTTTTATGATCCTAATTCATATTTAGTCCATTCGTAGCGCATAGTCGCTTACTATGGACAGGATGCTAATCCTGACTAAGCTTTCTTGGTGTTGGGGACTTGTAACTTTCTGTAATTTGTGGTTTTGTAAAGAAAACATATCATGGTACCTCGGTTCTCGCCGTCAGTTCGTTCCGGGCAGATTGTCGAGAAGCAGAAAGGATTATAGTACAGATTGTACCACATCTCCAGAAAATCCACCCTGTATAAGGTGTTAGATAAATGACACACATAAACAAACTTTGTTTATGTGTGTAAAGTGTAATAAAGTAAAAATCTAATGGAATTTAATGAGCAATGGGTTGAAAGGCAAACACTTACTCTATTAATGAACTTCCTGCTCTAGCATAGCTACTGAGCTAACTGTAGTAATTGTACACAATCATGAATTGTGAAACGAGTATTTTCTGAAAAGAGTCACCTGGCTCAGAAATGTGCCGGGTTTAAAGCAAACGGCAAGAGCCGAGACCAATTTTTGTAGTCATAAAGCTTCAAGATCCAAATATGGTGAGTTCTGAGGTGGTCCAGAATCGAGGTACCACTTACAGTTAAATCTGTATAAATAAATCATTCTGAATGAAGACTAGGGACTCTTCGGATAACTTAAGATCCGGTTCTGATCTTATGATCCTCAAGCACGTTGGTTGCCACTCTTGGTTGGATCTCACTACATTTGGACTTTTTCCATAGACCTGATGCCAATGGTGGGATCTGGCAACCCTTGAATTAAACACCATGAAACGGCTATCAAATGCTTTTGGGGAAAGCTTGAATTTTATGTCCCAACCTTCATGTAAACCTGTCAACTTGGAGCTTTCGAATTTATCTGATTACTCAAGAGCATGTAAGCTCATTGATTGGATTACTGACCAAATACAAATTGAAAAATTAACTCTCAATGTTACTATTGTACAGAAAAGAACACAGTAACGATGAGTCCCATATTACAAGAAGAGAAAACATGGGATTCTCTATACAGGTCGAGTACAATAATCTTAGCCATTCAGAACTTCTTCTAGATTCTGGTTTCGATCAGAACTGGATAAGGTTCAACATCAAAATGGCAACGCCACCAAGCTGCCACAACCAGATAAGTACAGATAAATACGCTTCCCTAATTCCCCTACGTCGTCAGCTCCCAAGGTCCTGCCCCGGTGGCATCCCAAATCTTTCACCACTGCTGAAGTACGGCAACTTTTCACCACATGTGCCGTTCTTCAAGAGCAGCCTGACTCATGTTTGACCTCTAACCCTGCAAAAACCCCAAGCCCCAAGGCATGTTGGGGCCTAAAAACAAACAGCAGCCACGCGGCCCCACCGAAGCATGCAGAAGTGGGCTTTCATCACGCCGCTCCCAAAGAGAAAAGCCTGCCAGTTCGGTCTTGCTCACCTAGATGAAACAATAGCACCTTCCGAGTGTGGAGTGAGCAGGAATAGACAGATCGGCTCGACATTTCTCATCATATAGCACACGGCGTGACTCATGAGTGAAACATCTCGTGCTGTCTGTAATGGAAACGCAGGGCTCTCAAGTCTCACGCTTTGAGCGTGTGACACACGCACCTCAGCGAGATTCACATGCTCACACGCCACACATGGTATTTCTCACTCTTGAAAACAAAATCCAATCACCGCACATAAATTAATTCGCCCTGTCTACAAACGAGTCACAGCCATTGGTCACAGCGCTTCTGTACTCAGAAAAGTCACCCAGTTACCACA
>JAVSBV010000055.1:1512446-1523331 GCA_033117975.1 Parotocinclus spilosoma
GAGTCCACCTGTGGTAAATCCAGTTGATTGGACATGATTTGGAAAGGCACACACCCGTCTATATAAGGTCCCACAGTCAATCAAAACGGGATTCAGCCTGTCCACTGATACTCCAATCATAATGTAGAAGGTCAGCGCCCAAACCAGCCAAGAACCCCAAAACCGTGTCATTTATCCAATGACCATCGAGTTTCGAGGAAATTGAACAAATCTGTTCCATGCTGTCTCATTGATGTGAATAGACTCTGAGCTTCTACGGAAATGAGTCAGTCGTTTTGTGATAAGTAGTTCATGAATGAACTTTTTGAGATGAGCGCGTTCTAACGCGATGAAATGTTTGCCCAAGATATGCCATAGACATGATTACTGTAGGTCATCTTTGTCCTTCATCTTATATCTAACCTTCACCTTAACCTCAGTAACCTAAAGCTACTGCTTTTAAAGCTGAGCTTTTGACTCAAATCTTTCTATTCTTGTGGAGACATTTGGTGGACAAGAACCCCACCCACCCAGCCACCCATACCCAATATAATCCCACCCATACCCAATATAATCCCACCCATACTCAATACATACCCACTCATACCCACCCACACCCCCCCTCACACACACACAAACACACCCTACATCTGTAAGCCTACACCATATATAAACTATCTGTCTCTCTTTAAATGGAACAAATCCCTTGTATGGAGTTTTTTTTTCATATTCTTAGTGAACCCCCTCTTAGAACTTTGTGTTCCTAGTACTCACAGTGTTCCTCCAGTCACACTCACAGAGAGGACTGCCAGTTTTCCAAAATCTGCACCTGAAATTGCTTCGAATGAATCAGAGTCAGCATCAGCACCCTCGCAACCTCTGAAGCTACCACGAATGCATACACATTATATTGTATAAATTCAAGCCAAAATTAAAATCACTTCTGTCCTCCATGCCCGGACCTTTTTATGGATCCAATGCTGGAGGCTTTGTCAGAGGCAGCATTTGAACCTCAAACCCTCTGAAAATAGTCCAGTAGATTACCTACGGTACCACTAGTGCCCACACTCATACTCAATTAGAACTTCTTTAAACGAATCCATAGACCCGACATTAAACTAGCACCACTATTCCATGTGCAGTATTGGCAACTCAGAAACACAGCCCCTCTTATCCACATGGTCAAGCGACGTGCTCAGGGGCAGCCCCGACCCTCTTTGGCCTGGCTTTCCAGGCAACCGGCCAGAAAGCCTCTCAGCCTCTTCATGTCATTTCCTGGAGGTGTGATTTCAAGGTAGAAGTAAGGAGAGCGGGCATTCGGCACGCTGGACTGGGTTGGGACTCCATACCGCCTAATCCTCTTTTAATTAGGCTAAGGATAAGGGGATATGGGATCCCCTTGGCTTAGTCACAGCACATTGACAATGCATCAAGCTGGGACAAGTGGACATCGCTGACTGGCAGAGCCTGTTAAGGCCTAACGGTATCTTTTCGGGCGTAAAAATATGCTTTTCTTATACCCAGAGGCCTTTAGTGAGCTGCCCTTTTTCTTTAGAGCTAAAGATTTTTCCTCCTTGTGCAGACCATGTTACAGTCCATGAGTCTAGATTTCTTGTTTTCATCAGGCATTGTGTTCTGGTAATTGGCAAAAAAACCTGGCAATACTGTGCCAGTCAATACACAGGGTGTCCCATATGTCCCTATTACAGGGGAAATAGGCAAAGTAATAGATTCTTAATGGATATTTATTAAATATTAAAATATAATCGGAAGAAAACCCAAAGTTTTACCATGAGCTGTAATTTATAAAGTTTCAGAGCTAAGGTTGTCAGGTGTTTCATTTTCAATTGGACAGACTTAAATAGGGCAGCTCCTGTGGGACAGAGTTAAGAGCCAGCTGCTAAAAATGGCACTTTCTAACTATATGGGTCTGATCCATGAGCTGGGCTTACAACATAAAGATCAGGATATGCAAGGTGATGGACTGCCCTGTCCAGGGTGGCTGTTTTTTCGGACTAGGCATCCCAAAAGAACTAAGAACACCGGAGATTAAGAATGCACCTTCCATATTATTCATACTAAATTTAACTTTTATGTTACATGTCCAGATATAATAAATAAAAACCAGATTCTAATCCATAATTTGATAACATGCATCATAATGCAACCCACTCAAGCTTTATCAGATTCATTGCCAGTAATTTTATTAAATGTCTTAGGTTTGGACAGAAGAGGGCAGTATTGCTCCTCAAACGCATGATCTAGCTCTCAAGACCTATGGATGGCATTGGACGGTAAAGAAGACCTGTGCCATCCTCAGCGTGCCAGCGTGGGAAAAGCAGCAGAAGCGTCCTGCCATCTGCTTCCTCCCCGAAAAGCGCATTTGACGCAGGAAACACCAGACACGATATCTAATTACACACCAGAGCCTCGTTTCGTTTCAGCAGCTTACGTTTTAAAATACCTTCTATACTTGACGAATTAAAACAACACATTTAGACTATATTTATTACCAATAAGAAACAGAAAGTAAAAGCAAGACTAAATGGTATGCTGGTGACACATCAGACTGCCATTAAACATCACCAGTATTAATCCAACAGTATTTTGTCTATCAGGATAAATAGATAACTAATAATGGCTCATCTAGCAACTAGAATGTCCTAAAAATAACAATAAAGACGAACTCAGTTTTGCATGTTGCATGTAGTCTCTGTTGTTAGTTATTCTCTGCTGGTAAACCCCCATGGTCTTGCTGGTTATACCGGTAAATGGTTATGCCACCGTGTAGCATACTGGTAAGCCAATCAGTGTTCAACCCTGCTAACTAGAGCAAAGACCAACATATAATGGTTTCAGATGTTGGTATGCTGCTCAGCCATTTGTTCCATGTTGGTTTAAGTTGGTTTATGCTAAATAGTGCCTTTCTAGTGATGCTTTAGCTTGTGATCTTGGATGGTCTTGCTGGTAAAGCTGGAATCCAAAACATAATATATGCTCATCTTTGCTAGCTTGAACTAGGGAAATCACAACATATGCTGGTATTTATCGGGTCAGTTCCAGTAGTTACAGTTTTCCTGTAGTTCTTTAACTTAATCGTAATTACTTGTTTTCTATAACCTGTGACATTTGCTGATCTGAAAATGAACTCTTGATGTTCACCCTACAACTAGCTTCTTAGCTCATTTTAAATACACTATAACAGGTGTCCTGTTGTTAGCAAAAATGTTTGCTAGCTCGCCAGGGAACACGATTCACGATTGCTTGCCTAACAAGTCTACTGCTCACAAAAAGTTATTAAAATGTAAATGGTTTGATTCGAAGCACTTGACCAGCAAAAAAACAAGCATTGACCAGCATTAGATCCATGTTGGTTTAAGATGGTGTAGTGCTGGTTTTGCTGGTTGACCAGTATAACCTTGCTGGCGAAAGCTTGTTGCTTGCAAAGCTTGTTGCTAGTTTTGTTATTCAACCAGCATGTGCTAGCCAGCAAAGACCAGCATGCACTGATCACAACCATCCAAGAACCAGCAAACACCAGAATGTGGTGGTCACCAGCATCCCCAGCAAAGACTAGCATGTGCTGATCACGGCCATCTATAAACCAGCAAAAACATGTTCAAAACACAACAAACGCTGGTAGGGCTCTGCTGGGACTGCGGTAGCCTAGTGGTTAAGGTACTGGACTCTGGACACGAATTAACTTGATGGTCCTGGGTTCAAATCCCACCTCTGCCAAGCTACCACAGGTCCTTAAACAAGACCCTTAACCCACCATTGCTTGAATTGTATAAATTTGTATACAACGATTGTATAAGTTGTAAGTCACTCTGGATAAGGGCGTCTGCTAAATGCTGTAAATGTAAAAATAATGAGATTAGATATAGACTCTACATTTAGAATCTTAGTAAGACACACTTTAGATTTAAGAAGTTAGAAAAGCTGATTTGGCTGCTTTTCGGTTACAATGAGGTAGTGGGGAAGTGACTGTTAAATGCTGTAAATGCAAATGCGCTGTTTAGTAACATCAGTATTTAATGCTAAGCGCTATGATATCCCAAAGGAATGGAACAATTGAAATTTGCCGGCTATGCTATATGACAAATTACATGATAATTACAACGATTTTGAAGAAACCAGATCTTTTAATTGATGTGGTCTTGTTTGTACTGGTGTGCTAGCTCCAAAAGGTGAAAGTTGTCTGAATTCTGGTCTGTATCAGACAGAGAAATGAGCTCTCAGTGCGAGACGGGGGAACCAGGACCCACACGACTGTTCTCCCCTGAGCTAGCGTACATAAAACATAAAAGGCAAGTCTATATGAAAAATGCACAGAGCTGTGGATAATAATGCGCTTGATCCCCTCCTGTTGGTGAGGAACGAATGAGAGAGAGATGGAAAGATGGAGTGCGAGAGTGAGAGAGAGAGAGAGAGAGAGTGAGAGAGAGAGAGAGAGAGAGAGAGGGACATGCCCTGGATTGATTCCTTCTTCCACTAGAATGGGTTTGATGGCAGGCCTGGATGGGTGCCTGAGCAAACATTTACTCACACTGCACCATCCTCCGATCGCATTACAAAGATTGATTGTTCACTTCCCCATATCACCTACCGCTGTTTCATTGGACGGCGTGAAATCAAACACAGGCTTGAAGCAGGGGAATTGGAAAAGGGAGGAACTCGTTATGCACAGGGGACAAGCGAGCTGCAATAAAGTGTAAAGGACAGAGAGGACATGCTTCTTTGGCAAACTCTGCATCTACCTTCCCGAGGACGACTTGGGAGCAATGAGCAAGTGATAATGTATATAATGTATTTGAGAAAGGAGGTCCAGCGATACAGATCATGACCAGATCGAACAACACCGGACACAGCGTCCACGGGCGTGACCCAGGGCTTTGACCCTGCCTGGAAACCTTTATTTCCTCATCAATATCTAAATGGCTAAAAGTGAAGAAATAAACCAGCGTTTTTAAGTCTGTTGCACACGAGCAGTTACCAAAACTAATTGGTTTGTAAGAATACAGAGAGTCAGGTGGTTTAAAACTCAGGCCTATGGGCATTTGGAATTGCATTCTATTGTTGGATATCCATATTTTAAATATTTGTGGACCCAACCTTCTAAAACCATCAAAAAACTTCCGGCAAAATTGTTTGCTTTTAAATTTCACTTATAAATAGCTTGCATAATGTTAGCCAACCTGTTAGAAATTTGACTCATGGTGATGTTAGAAATAATTTTGAATTACAGCAAATCTGACATACACAAATAGTTTACTTAAGGTTTGCTGTCTTGAGAGCAAACTAGCTCCAGAGACATAATATTTCTTAATGAAAAATAAATGACCCTAATGCCGACTCGCAATAACGACAACGTGGTTTTGGAAAATCAACATTGCAGACAAAAGTTGGCCTAATGTTAGCTATCTTTCTAGAAAACCTGACTCTTTAAATCTAGTATTACTTAAAGTAAACATGTTTGACCTTATGTTAGCCTAGCCTGAGACCTGGAAAAGTGAAAGTTATTGTAAAGTAAAGTAAAACAATGTACTTAATGCTATCTAACCTGAAGAACAAGGTTGGAAAAGTTGACCTTACATCCATAGTAAATTACTTAGCTAGCTTTCTATCACACTGGGCAAAACGGTTTCCTTGTTGGTTTACATTCCAGTAAACAATGGACTACATTACCCATAATATTTTCAGTTCAGTTGCCTGGGTGATGCAGTGGTCTATTATGGTATCTCAGTCTCAGTGGTGACTTACATCCAGGTGGGGAAACACACATGCAAAATGTGACTGTGTCTGAGTGAGTGGAGGCTAAATTGGGGGATTAGGTTCATCCCTTCCCAGTTTCTGAGGACAAGGGATCAGACATCTTTACCAGGCTGTCACTGATGAACCCTTAACCAAGGCCCTTAACCGCAAATCTAGGATGTTCTATATAACATCGTTTGAAGTTTCACAAATGAAGGAAGAAGAAAGATCGAGAGATTAGATGCACTAAATAATGGTTATCGGACTAAATTAAGGTGCTAGACACATTAATAATGTTTTCCTCTGCTGGTAGATCTAGAGATCCTACTGGTAGATTCAACTTTTTCCTTCATAATATGTCCTTTTGCAAATCGCCCAAATGCCCTCACTCCTTTTTAACTGGTTATTAACATGTGTTTTGCGACCCGTTTTCCATACATCGAATGGGATATTCATTGTACTGTACCACCTCTTCTCAATCTGTTAATAGCCTGTTTCTGTCTTTATTCATTCAATGTTTTCATTGGGAGCGGCTAAAAATTAAAAGTTTACATCAATGCCAATAAGGCCAGACTTTTTAAATTGCTTGTTTCTCGTTTGTCCCTACTTAAGAATTTACTATTAATCTTTATTTTTCAGCACTTATTTAAATTCTTGAGGACTATGTGGAATCAATACAAGGAAGGAGGGAGAAATAAAAACAAAATTTTATTGAAAAATAAAATGTATTTAACCTACAAATAAATGAAAGTGAATCTGGAAAAGAATTTAATAAACAGAAGAAAACCGTTGGCTCTCCACCGGAGGGCAGAAAAAGCTTAAAATTTTTTTTTTTTTTTATTTCAAAAATTGGTGCTGTGGTGGATCAGATAAATACAAAAAAAACAACAAAATTTTTTTCAATATGATTGCCGGCGGATCCGCGAAACAAGCAATAAAAAAAGTGTGGCCTAATCGACTGCCTGCCAAAGAATGAGTTTAAAATCTTACTCTACTGATTAGTATTTTGGAGCCTTAACTATGAGCGACCCCATCCCAACCGACTCTATAACTCCCACCTCCGATTTAATCATATCCATAAACCTGCCCTGCACTTCTAATAAATGGCGTGGAGAGACCTGGGTCCTCCCCGTGTTTCAGTGGGTTTACTCCGGGTACTCCGGTTTCCTCCCACAGTCCAAAGACATGTGTGTTAGGTTAATTGATTACTCCAACTTGGCATTTGACTTGTGTTTATATATATATATATATATATATATATATATATATGTAACTGATGAACTTGTGTATGGATATAACCTTGTGTGTGTCGCTTACATGGCCACTGATGCCGATAGCGACGTTAAAGATGCCAAATAAATAAAAATAAATCTAATAAATGGCTCCTAAAAATGAGAGGATTTCAAACTGAATATGAAAAGAATCCAACAAGAACTGCTGGACAATCTGGTCCTGTCCATGCCTCATCACTGGCAGTGTGTTTGGCCTTCTTGGGTGACCATACACCCTACTGAACAGTCCATTTGGGGGCACTCTGGTCCAGTTTGACCTGCTTCTGTTCACCACTATGAATATATCACTTAAATAATACGTTTGCACCTCATTTGTGTAATCCAAAAACTTTCTTTAACTTTTCATTTGCTTTTCTGATGATCTTACTTAATGAAATAAAATCCCGTGCCTCATATTTGGAAAAATCTGTGAGCAGAGTATATTATGAGGTGTTTCCATCCATAATTGAGTCACCCTTATGTGTCCAGATGTGTTAGACAGGGATCAGGGGGGAAAATGGCGGAGTGTTCTTTTAATGCGAGCTAAACATGAGGAGGTTAGAGTGTACAAGGGCAGCCGAGGCCGAGGAGTGGAAGTGTGAGCGCTGATGAGAGGCGCTGACCTTACACGGGCAGGGTCAGTAGACAAGGAGGGACATCTTGGCTAAGCTAATACTCTGCCCTCCCTATCAGTTCATCCCGAGCCTTAGAACAAAGGTAAGACGCAACGGAGATCAGATTAAGCTGCGTAGCATCGCCTCGGAAGCATCGCCTCTCTCCCTGCGCTCATGTCGTTAGCATTTAGATAGGCGAGAGCAGCAAGGCCTGGGTAATAGGCTTTTCCCATCAGCTGAAGAGCGGAGGATTAAATCAAAAGAACAACAATGATGAGAATGGAGAGAGAGCGAGAGGACGGGGAGATGCAGCATTACGCCTGATTGACTCTGAGCTCATTAAACCAGGCCTTGACTGATCTGATCACAGAGGTTGATTGGAGATTACCACATTTAGGTCCATCCGCCACCGTCTCTCGCCGCCCGGCTCTGGGCGACCGTCTCCATTTCACCCAGGTCAGCTGGCGTCCTGTGGGAGCGGCTTGCGAGATAGCATCTCTGGCGCTGTCTGCTTGATCTCCTAATTCTGCTTCATTTAAACCTCATCAATTCTTCCACTGGACCGGAAGACGAGAAGAATGGAAACAGCTTGTGTCTCCCTCTTTTTTTTTGGTGTCAGATCTGATAATATACCTTCACACACCAACGGCGCTTTGTCACGCTCCCAAATGCACACACACGAGAAAGAATCACAACTCGGAACGTGCTAATCCCGTGCACGCAAATTTGCCTCCGCCCTGCGCCTGATGCAGAAAATAAGATTACTGTATTTAAATGACTATGATAATAGACTCCATGCCTCTGGCCCTCTGTTGGAAAGTGGGGCCCATTGTTCACAGTTTAGCTCCGTCTGAGTCAGCCCATAATAGGGACGTGTTTTGTTTTTTCTTTAGTCTTGCTCCTGTCTGTCCCTCAGAGCCACAGATGTACAGGGCTCGCTTTCTTTAGACCCAAACGCTGAAAAGTTGGATGCTAGTGTCGCGAAGCCATACGGCGACAGAGCGCGCGTAGTGCATATTTAATGACATAATCCCACCACTAATCAGAGTTTAAAAGCCGCCAACAAAGCAGTCGAGATCCTTTTCCCTGTTTGGCACAGAACAGGTGTCCAGTGGCCCTAAGGCTGTTCTCATTTGAGAGTCTCACTCATCAACTTGAATAAACACGGCTTCATTGTAAACTGTTTGGAAAATGCAGGATCAAGGTGGCAGCGAATACAAAAAAAAGTTTTACACAAAAACTGGTTAAGTGTAGTTTTTAAGTGTACAGTGAAACCAACTTAACGTAAGCTCTGCTCTTATAATTTGGTCAATTTTCATGAATCAGGAACTCGCCGGTGCAGCAGAGTGGCCCCCGTGATTAGATTCGCAGACTGTGTGGGGTTTGCATGTTCTCCCTGTTTTTTGATACCTTGTGACATTACTGCTATGTAAATTTGATCAAGATAAAATAGAAACAAAAAATGCTTAAACGTGCACTACAAGAATTAAAATAAAATGTACAAAACACTTAAGCCATCATTTGATTTGTTGCTTTTATGTATTATGTATGTGTAAACTTCATTTTAACATTCCATCAAAAGGACTTCTATAGACATTGCATGGCAAAAAAAAAGTCAGTATTTGCTGTGGCTTCACCAAAAAAGGGGTTTCTTGGCTGCCACCCTTTCAAAAATTCCATTCCGGGTCAACTTGGCATTCAGAGGAAACTGTCCGATGCTAAATACTTTCCACTGTAGCCTGCCTTTATTAAATGCTGCATACAAATGCCCTGTATTTTCTGATTTAGACTTTTGCACAGTTTTTGATCGTAGCTTGTAAGCGTAATTCACACACAGATTTGAATGTGCTTAATTACAACCAATAAATATCCGAGGTCAAATTTTGCCTTCGTCTTTTTGTCAAAACGCTAAATCCGATTTTTTTACAGATGAACCTTCAGACAAGTTACACAGAATACGAATCCATTAAAATAAAACAAAAAACGCTGTGTGTAAGACAAACCTTTAAACTGTGGGTCCAAACCAGCACCACCAACAAAAACCCCTCCTGCCGTTTCTCAGTGGAGATACCTGGAGGGAGAAGCGTCTATTTATTTACTTCATGTTCTCCCCGAACTCTCCAAGCAGCCCTTTATATGCAACACTCGTATTCAGTTGCACTGTGTTGTGCAGTGCAGAAAACAACACACAAGAACTCGAATACATATCACCCCATGAAGCTCACTTCCAATATACATTAACCAGCTATGGTACTGTAGAGCAAGAGAAAACATCTAAACTATAGAAAATACACACGCACAGGAAGCTCTACGAGCATTTGTTTCATTGTGCCAATGATAGCAGCGCTGGATCGCAGAGCACTCCATCATAGGTAGGTTTTTCGGCAAGGCCCGAGCGTCCCATGTCCCCCGCTCGGGCTCCCCAGGTCCCCCGCTGTTCATCTGATCTATCGTTGTTCAGCAGCGCTGGGAGCTATAAATCACCATAATGCGCCTCGGCCATGATCTTTGCCGTGGGCGCGTGGACGAGATGGATCTGCAGGGGTGGGAGAAGTGGCTGCCCGGGGAGCGAGCTGCTTACTGATGGAGTTTGTAAGTCTCAAGGAGTGCAGGCTACAGGAAGTGCCAAGGGATGTGACTTAGGCGGGTCAGAATTTGTCGAACTGCAGGGGAGAACAAAAAGAGAGAGGGGAAAAAACAAATATGTGGTTTTACTTGAACCCTGTACCATAAGAGTGAGCCTGAAATTTTGTATGGTTTGTATGGAAAAGCAAAGCATCTTGTATTACCAACGCTTATACTGGTCAGGTTCCTGGGTAGGCTCTCAAACCTGGAATTTGCTGCCAGTATAAAAAGGTTTCTGTAAAAATGCCACTCAACCATCATGTGGCCAGGATTCAGAACCCAGGCCCTTTTAATACAGTATGTACTCGAATCTCTAATGAAAGCCATGTTCAAGTGTCCATAAATAGCTGTTAGATGGTATGATAGTTTTGAGAGGTAAAGGGTTTAAATCCCAGTTACAGCATTTAGCAGGCGCCCCTTTATCCAACTGTGGCAGCTTGGCAGAGGTGGGATTTAAACCCAGGACCATCAGGTTCAGAGTCCAGTACCTAGGCTACCACAGTCCCCAATATTCTACTATCGTCTATTATCTTTTAATACAGTCGATTCCGGTTAATAGGACCATCGGTTAATGGGACCAGCCGCTTATTCAGACCAAATCCTAAAGTACCGAAACAAATCCTATTATATACGTGTAATGTT
>JAVSBV010000055.1:1530366-1542446 GCA_033117975.1 Parotocinclus spilosoma
GCTTGTAATTTTCGTTTTTTTGCTCCGCTCTCGTGTTTCCTTTGGCCCGACATTTTCGCTCGTTTTCGTTTTTTTTTTTCCTATTAATTTTTGTCATTTGACATTCAGCGACCGGAGGCCCCCCTAGTGGCGAGGCCCGGTACTGCAGCCCTTTCAGCCCATTCTTTTAATCCGGCCCTGGCCACATCCCACAAAATAGTATGTACTGGGTTTTTAGTGCTTTTTGTTTTAATCCTCTGGGTATTTACCGTAATTAATTATGCACTGAGTACCCTTACATCAGTACATTAGAGTGAGTCTGTCATATAGACAGTACTGTGCAGAAGTCTTGGGTCACCATTAGTTTAGATATATCATTATTTTTACAATGTTGTAATGACTATTTCTAGAACTATTTCCCAGTCTCTTTAATAGAATACGACCATAAAAAAAGATCAGACAAAACAGCTTCTTAGTAGGCCCTCCCCTTACACTTAAACAATAGCAGCATCTGTCAGCTTGATACAAAGTTGAGATGTTTACGCTCGTTCAGAAATTTTATTTGAATATTAATGTGAAAATGGCGTTTATGCACACGTTTCTGGTTTTTGCTTCTGTTTGTGTATTTGAGTAGTGTATATCCAGAGTTTATAACAACATCAGTGGCATGAAAATGTGCGTGTTTACATGTTATTAAAAGTATCTTGATTTCTCCCTAGTTCTCTCCTTCCCTTAGACCTTTCTTGCAGGCTGTGGTCATCAGTATGGTGTCATTTGGAGAAAACTATGAGAAACCGCAGACTGCGTTAGGTTAGTTTTGTACAGTATTCCAATACAAGTAGGGGTGGGCAATATGGTAAAAATATTCTTCCACAATATTGAAATATATTTTTACCATGCACAGTATTTGTCAAGATATACATGGTAATATAAAGGAATTGTTCTTGGTGTGGTGAACACATTGCAACACACATCACAAATAAGAAAGTGTTACACTGGAATATATATATTCCAGTGTAACACTATGTATGTATGTATGTATGTATGTATGTGTATGCTGGAATAGATATATCTGGTCTGACTTGCTCTTTTTGTTACCCTGGACAAATATTTATTCCATTTTTGTAATGTAGGTTTTAAGTTGAATTCAAGTATAAGTGTACCTGACTAGCATCGAGGTAACCTTGCTCCTGTCATGAATAACCATCGATGCTTATGTGACATTATATAAAACAAATAAATAAACAAGAAAGCACAGATTTATCTGTTTACTTAAGACATAGCACAATGCCCCTGTCATGTATTCATTATTTATTCATTCTTTTCACTGATTTAGTTTTTTTTTCTAACACTTCTTTTATAATTTATTTCCAATTTAAAATGTGATGCTAGCATTGATAAGCCAACAACACTGATGCATCACAGACCTGGACATTAAGATACTGAGGAAGTTACCATCATCTGGGTTGTGGTTGCATTTAAGAGAAAGCATTTCAATTATATGTATTGTTCTCCTATATAAATTATATTTCCCAAGATTCATTGCAGTATTGCATTTCCCTTACAGGAAGAGCAGCACTCTCTTTCTTCACATCTGGGAAGTACGTGATAGACCCTGAGCTAAGAGGGATGCAGTTTGAACGCATCACGCAGAATCTGGATATGCAATTTTGGAAAAACTTTTGGAACATTACAGAAACAGAGCTGATGACAGTCAGTAAGAATTTTCTGTGATTCCGTTTTTTCATTGGTTGTTTTGCCACTGTTGTTTCCTAAACAAGATCTTTAATGATCAAATGCCCAGCTCAATGGAAGAAAGGTTTCCCCTTTCCAAGGAGAAAAGCATCTACTAAATAGTGTTAATTCAAGTGTAACATTTATTAGTTTATTAGTATTAGTAAGTATTAGTTTATTACTTTATTAGTAAGAATGTATGATTGGATGCAATGTGAAGTGAAAATTGATCAAATCTGCAAATGTTTAAAGCATTTCTTCAGGTCGAAATCTATATCAGTGGTACTCAGACCAAGGCTCAATAGCCCTTGGGACTGAATTTAAAAGGTGTCTTTCTTAATTAATTTATTATTATTATCTATTCATTCACATTATTATTTATATATTTTTTTTAAACTGCCCAGGTTTCACAGTTGTTTATAAAGGATTGTATAACACTCTTAGACACAATGATGATAATAATAATAATAATAATAATAATAATATATAATATATATGATATAATTATAGACACAAACAGTACATTTAACAGAGCTTGCACATCAGTTAAATTTATTGAAATTTATTGATCCACACATTTGCCCAATTTCTACAGCTCAAACTACTTGTATAGATGCTGTGTAATTAATAATCACAAATGTATCATTTGATAGCTTGACATTTACAACCTGATAAATGAGCTATTGATTGTATTGATGGTTGTAGCCTTGGGTTAGCTACCATACGTGTTCATTGTTGTGTTTGTTGGTATTTAATAAGTATAATGAAAGCACATACATCAGTCCAATAGCCTTCCACCATCCAAGTATTTGCGATCTTGATCATATTCTGGAACTAGCTATATCCAGACAACTAGAATTGGCTGTAGTCATGAATGGCATAAAATACTTTAAAATCAGAAATTTTAATGTTAATCATTTTAGCGATCTGAATTCTTTTTTTTCTACTGTTTGTTCCAACAGAGTTTAGCAAACATCGCATCAAATTCTGTGCAGGTGAATGTGTGTTTAACAGTCCCCGGAGAACCCCTGAGTTTACCCCTGTCCTCAGACCCAAGTCTCGCTGTTACAGTGTCTCCTCCAGTTGCACACTGGGGGCCAGGGCCTGTCCACGTCCGCCTCATCTCTCACACGCTCCGTCAGGGACAGGTGTGGTGACACTTCTTATAATGGAATATAATGTGCATGGTGATTCGCTTTATTATGTTTGTGTCATAAACTTCTTGGCAAACAAAATGGGCCTAAATTGCATAAACATAAACATTTGCAAAAATAAGAAAATGCAGAGATCCGTGAAAATGTTGACCTTGGTGTATATAAGACTAGTCACAATGTAACCTTGGGCCTGTTGCTGAAATGGCCACTGATGCTGATATTGGCCTTAAATAAAGTAAATAAACAAAATAAACAAACACACATGCAGTAGATGATATGGACCCTCATCCATACTCTGTGGTATCCCAACCAAGAAACCCAAAATTAGATCTAAGAGTTGATTAGCAGCCCCAGTGTCCCCCGTTTGGTCCCAACATTAGGCCCCACCTTTGTGGTGTTTGCATGTCTTTCCTGTGTCCATTTGGGTTTACTATTTGTACTCCAATTTCCTCTCACATTCAAAAGACATGCATGCAAGGTTTGGTGTTTCTGAAGTCCCCTTAGTGTGTGTGTATCCCCTTAGTGTTTGGATTGTCACCCTGTCTAGGGTTGTTCTGGCCGTGGGCTCTGTGGTGGCTAGGCACCATCTTTCCCAAAATCCTGATCAGGGTGAAGCAGATAAGAAAATTAGCCATTAGATGCATTCTGGAATTTAACCCAGGTCTCAGACAGACCTGGACCACTGGCATATTGATTCATTCTACCTGTCCCACATTTCCATAATCAAGTACTCAGCTGTTTTATCCCCTTGTCTGACTTGGTCAGAGTCGAAACCATAGTCAACACTATATCAATATCAAAAGTTTTTATTCTCTATATCCATTAAGTTTAATGTTCAAATTTTCTCATAGTGCATCAGTGTTTTTTTTCTAATAGTAGTTAGACTTTTACAAATTACTAGAAACCTCCCTATAGTTTTCACAGAACCTGTCCAGCTACCACTGTCCAGTAAAAAATCAGCTTTTGTTATGCTAATACAGATTGTTTCATGATACTTATCAAACTGAACTGCATTTCTTTAGTAGTATAAGTAAAGGTCAGCTAATACTTGTCACATGATTTTCATGATGATATGGGTGTGAATCACACACAGTGAAGTTTCCTTCCTCTGGCAAAGCCACTCCGAAGAAAACATTCAAATGACCAATTTGACTAAAAACCTTCACTAACACTGAAATGATTCTCTCTTTGTAGGATAGTCCTGAGCTTTTGGCATTCTCTCGATCTGAAGGATCTCAGCTCTCTCTTCCTGTGGGCTTTAGGTCTCAGAGAGGACCTCTGTCTCCATGGCTCCTCATCCACTTCCATGGTGGTGGATTTGTTGCCCAGACATCCAAATCTCATGAAGTATACACAATTTATTTTTAGAATCTTTGTGGCTGTTTTCAACCTTTAAGTGAATGTAAACTGATGAAGGTGGGAGATGAAGCCAAAACCGTTATATTTACTGAATACACAGTATTTTTAATATGTTGTTTAAACCAATAGCACCATATAAAATAACTACTGTATTCATACAAGCAGAGGCATTACAATCTGCTTATCTGTGTAGGGCAGGGTGGCTGTAGTTTGTTCTTTAATAAAGAGGACAGTAAGGGCAGGAGGGGAACCACAGTCGATAGGAGTGTGGGAGGTTTTGGCCTGAGGGGCGTTTAAGTGGTCGCACCATGATTTTTAATACATAACCAAGTCTTTTCACCCTCTGTTGTGTTTGAATAAGCATTCAGTCCATAGTTTTTAAATCCTTTGGATCCCCTAAAATTGATTAAGTATTTTGAAAATGTATTATCGCCAACCGTGTTCCTGGTCATTATCAGAAAATTTGCACTTTCCTCTGAATTCCATTTTAATTCTGTGCCTTGTCAGATCTGACAGAACTCCATAGATTATACAAATTTCATACACATTTGATACAATTAAACCAACTGCTGCCCTAAGTTGGATTGGGGCACTGTCTAGAGTTGTTCCTGACTTGCACTTTTTGCTGGCGGCAATTATTTGGCAATCCCATGACCCTAACCAGTTATAATGGAGAAAAATACTAAATTGGTTGGTTAACAGTACTAATCAAAATTAGTATTCTAGAAGGAGTTCAAATAATGCAAAGATGAGTATATAGTGGATGTCAAAAGTAAACATCAGCATGAAAGCAAGCCAAATCCTGGACATTTTAGGCAGTTTATTATTATTGACTGAGTTCTGGCTGTCAGAAAGACGTCAAGAAAAAGGTCACTCAAGTATAGTTTTTGAGAATAATTAACAAGGTAAACACATAACTTTTATATATGGGTCTAACAAAAGTAGAATCAATATTTCAAATGTATGGAATATGTTAAAGTGGAAAGCTGCTGGTAGGGCCAGGATGATTCTTCATCATGCAGGGAGGGAAAGGAAGAAATAAAGTCCGATTGTGAGTTTGGAACTTAATACTCAGTCCCTTACAGGTTGCGTTTTACATTTACGTCCAAGAGCAAGTTGTGTAATAAACCTTTGTCTTTAGGTCACAAAGAAGTCCAGGCTGAGACACATCTGTAACACTGGCAAAAGTTAACGAGTCCTCATTAGAACATTGAACAATTATTTGTTGCATAGCAGGGCTACATTAAGAACGCCAAAACAGCACTGTCACAGTCCAGACTTTGCTAAAAAAAATTTACATGGACAAGCCACCTTTGGATGTTTTAGATCATATTTATTTGGAAATACAGAACATTTTGAAGGGTTTGCAAACTTTAAGCACCATTGTAACATTTCAACTCTGCAATGTCCCTCTTACAACCTAGTAGCCTCTCTTACTTTCCTACCTGTGTACAGAACTGGTATTGATGCAAGTAACAACCTGATCTGTTATCTCCTTTTAGAGTTATCTGAAGAGCTGGTCAAAGGACTTGAATGTGCCTATTCTTTCTGTGGATTACTCACTGGCCCCTGAAGCCCCATTTCCTCGGGCCCTGGAGGAATGTTTCTTTGCCTATTGTTGGGCCCTAAAAAATGGACACTTGCTAGGTACACAAATGCAAACTAACAGAAATACTTCAATAATAACCAAAAAATAACCAGTTAGTTGATTTGTTTCCCTGATATGTTTGTTAAGGCTCAACGTTAGAGCGCGTGTGTCTGGCTGGGGACAGTGCGGGTGGAAATCTGTGCATCACTGTCTCTATGAAAGCCATTTCTCATGGAGTAAGAATCCCTGATGGCATCATGGCTGCTTATCCAGCAACACTCCTGACAATGGATGCCTCCCCATCACGACTTCTCACATTGATTGACCCAGTGCTGCCTCTAAGTGTACTTTATAAGTGCATCAATGCGTACACTGGTAAGACCACCGTAGTCATGTTAGCCAGTGGTTAATTAATTTTAATTGACGTCATTTACATTGTAATTCAGGCAAACTACATCTCCCCCAGAAAGAAAAGGGTGTAACCAAACCCAGTATACTGTGGCACATGCTAGAGAAAAATGTTGCTGTGCCCTAATAAAATTTGAAAAGTAAAACAAAAAAGTCAAATATTTATCCTGAATTGCTGAGCAAAGTTGCAGGACATGCCATGCTAATTCATCAATAGGCACTACATTTCCTATAATGCCTCAGTGGCTCAGGCTTTCTGTTAAGTCTCTGTTTTGTTAGCAAGAGCAAATATTTAAAAGAGAATCAGCCACAATGAGGTCAAGGATATTATATTAGGTATGTTTTGGCCAGTTCTAACTGTATAACCTGCCAAAAGGACATATTACCTACTAATGCAATGCCATCAGGTAATCAATTAGAATTTGTTATTCATTTCTTGTATTTGGCAGAGAAACATTCACTTTAGTGTTCATTTACTCGATTCAGTGTTTAACACCTACCACTAATCTTCAAGCATAGGGATACAGTTGTGTCCCTCTAATTTCTGTGTGCCCCCCAGTACGACAAGTATTCTAGAAGAGTTACAAATGTATGATTCTGCATTCCACTATATTGCAGTGTAAAGGTGATTTGTTTCCTTATTGTAGTTCAATATGTCACAGTTTTGTGTGTAAAATTCCAGTGGAGTTTGGATGTTGACAACATGTATGTTGGAGTGGAGAGGCTTGCATATTTCTTAATACATTCTTTAATAAGTGAAAATATCCAAAATATCCAAAATATGTGGGCATGGAAGTAAAGGTTTAGGAACCACTGATGTAAGCTCCAGCTCTAGTTTATGCAGTTGCAACCACCAACTATCCTCCATGAATCCTCGTTTTACTTATACTTAACACAGGTGCCCCGTTTATCCAGGTTTCTCTTTTTACTTTATAGCAACACAACTATAAATGCATATAAAATACCTCTTTTCGATTATGGGAACAGTTCCTTACACAATAATAATAATAATAATAATAAAAAACTTCATCATGTATGCATTGTAACTGCACCATAAACATCTACACTGCAGTTGTTATGATGTTTCTCATTCATATTGTTGTGCTCTCTCAGGTATGGAGAGTGGTTCTGTTCATCCAAGGCAACAGCTGAACATAAGCACTCTTGGACAGGACACTGCACTCTTGCTGGGGAATCTCAAACAAGGAGCTTCAGGCTGGCTGCAGTTGCTGTTTGACAATACATCATCTTTGGCGACTGGCCTATCTGAGAGTTCTAAAAATTCTGTGCCTCATTCGGATGACACAGCGCAGGACGCTGGGGATTTCCCAGATGGCTTTGAACCACTGCGTTCCAGGTGTCTGGCAGAGATTGGAATCCCCTGCACCCCTATCATGAAGAACCCATTTGTGTCTCCTTTGCTTGCACCAGACAGTCTGCTTAAGGGACTTCCTCCTGTTCATCTAGTGGTAAGAATCACAATGAGTGGTATATAGCGAGTCTTAGGCCACCTTTAGATGTCTTGTTTTAGCAATTACATAATAACCATAAATAGCATATTACTGATGATTAGACCCAATCATTTCAACTTTATCACCCGTAATCTTTGTGAGCATATTTAAGCTTTGTCGCTCTGTTTCCCTGCCTTCCGTAGAAGGCATCAACTTGGCATCCTGATGAAGCTGCCAGATTCTGATATTGTTCAGGTGTTCTGGGAGGTCACACTAAATACTTGCTGTTATACCCTATAGAAGCTATAGTCTTTCAGATCTCTTTCTGGTTGTATTCTACTTAATAACCTGGAAAAAATATTTATATGGTATATATGGTATATCAATGGTATATCTAATTTAATGTTGGACTAATACTTTTATACAGTACTATATACTACAAGTAGAGGCAGTACACTCTAGGGACCAAAATCTGCTACCAACATGAGATGTTTATTTTTCATTGGCTCTATAGAACTAATATATTGTCTGCAAATCCTAAAAAAAAAAAACTCAAGAAAACCAATGCTTATAAATTCACATATAACTATAATAATTAGCCAAAATACACAGAGTGGCCATTATTAGAGACACCTGCATTTTCACTATTGGAGCTTAACCGGTATGGATAATAGAACAGAATGCAGCGTGAAAAATACAGTATGCAAGTGGAAAAACAACACCTTAATTCAGACTTCATTCTGTTGCATCACACTGACTGGAGGATCAGACTTTAATGCATACTGCAGTGCACTCTTCTGTCAGGTGTCAACATATCAGGCTAGAGGTGGGGAATGTTTTCTTTGCCTACTCTGGGTACTTTGTGCATGGATGTTTGGACAGTATGGAGGATATTAGCATTGTGATCAAGAGCATCCATTTATGGCAGCTGTTTAACCCTATGGCAGAAGGATGTAGCAATAGTCATACACTAGTTCCACATACAGGACAGAAAATTGTATCTGCTTTTCCAACCTTCACAGTCCCCAGAGTATATAGGCTGATAGAGCTTCTCTGGGATGAGTAGAATGGACCGTTCTTACCTCTAACTAATTTATATCACCTACGACAAGCTACCCTGTCTGCATGGGTCAATATTCCGACATAACAATTTCAACACCTAGTAGAATCAATGTCACGATTAATGGTTGCGGTTCTGAGTGCCAAAAAAGGTTAAACAGTCGAATGTGGATAGACTTTATAATTGTCTGATTAAATAAGACTATATTTAGGGCTTTATAAGTATAAAGTCAAGTACAACAAGGAAGCAAGTTCTTTTCTACTTCCATTTTCACGTTGGCATAACGTAATAGGAATTAATGTGGAAAATTGTGTAATGAGGAAGTATGTGTGTGTTCATTCCAGTGTAGTTACAAAAATTTTAATCACAGTCCTTAAAGGTCAGATATAAGTATAGCACCTACCTTTTTCATTTCTATTTAGAGCCAAAAGACTAAAATATACAAACATGGATGCATACTTATATACTCACTTGGGCACATACATACAGATAGCCACCACAGTGCCATAAAAATGTTTCTTATTTGTAATTTATAATCTTTAAGCTACTATTCTAAAACCTTTAAGAGTTTGTAAACCTATTAGAATTGCATATATTTCTGCAATCATATCATATTATCTAAATCATCATCAGATTTTCACAAAAGTCGACGTGGGGAGCCAGATTTAACAAATGAGGTGAATATGATAGGTGTAGGCAGTTATTTACTAATATAAATGATCCACCTTCTTACATATTTGTGAGGGACAACAGTATGTGAGCCTCTACAAATAGTAGTTTGTGAAAATGAATTCTAAATTATACCTGCAATGTATAAATATTTAAACTAGGCTCTATTTGCTTTTTATTGATGTTTTAGGTTATATTTATACAGAAATATAGGAAATAGTTAACAATATAAAAGGTTTGATCAGCCTCTCTCAAGTCAAGTCAAGTTTATTTGTCACATATACATTGTAACAGGTACAATATACAGTGAAATTGGAACCCTCAACCTGTCCGAACATACAATATGACTAGGTGTGTGGGGGGTGGAGAGACAAGACAGGAAGACGTAACTAAGGAAAACTAGAATATGGTAAACATTGGGAAAGATTGGAGATAAAAAAAATTTTATTTTCTCCATTAGACACCTTGAAAATGCACTGGAATGCCAAAAGTAAGCCAGGGCCGACCGTACAGCCATGTTCCAAATTCTAGTGGAAACAAAGGCTACTGTAACAAAATCCACTGATAGATTTTTTCTGTGTCCACAAACTTTTGTCTATCTTCTACTATTGTCCTGCTGCCAGACACCTTCGGATGTCTTGTGGTCTCCATGCCTGTTGCCATGGCTAGCAATTTAGCATTTTATGGTTTTATAAGTACGCAGTGGGCAGCACAGCGGCTCGGTGGGTAGCACTGCTGCCGCACAGCAAGAACGTCCCAGGTTGGCTTCGCGGGCCAGCCGGTGCCCACCCAGCAACTCTGAGTGCAAAGGCATAAACGTCCCTAAATGGCATGTACACACACAGTCACACACTAAGGGCCACTGTAGAGACACCAGTTAACCTAACACGCATGTCTTTGGGCTGTGGGAGAAAACCGGAGTACCCAGAGTAAACCCACGCAGACTTGACACAGAAAGGACCCAGTCGCTCCTCCCCAGGCTTGAACCCTAGACCTTCTTGCTGTGAGGTGGTAGTGCTAGCCACCGTGCCACCCCTTTTTTGTGCGGAGAGCAAGCTTGCTTGCCGTTGATATCTTGGATACCTTAACTATGTGTGCGTTATCTATCTATTTATTTATTTATCTACCTACACTAAGGATAAGGGTTGAGCCCATACATGGCAGCTTGTGCACATATGCATGTCTGCGTGTATACCCACTGCGTATGGACTCTCTGTCTGACTGACATGTAATAAAACATGCCGCTGCGTTGTTGATCAATCTCAGCGGCTCGCTGGCCACACAGCGAGGGCATGTACATGCAAATGAGAATAGTTAAATGCCACTCAGGGGGTGGGAGAGGGAGGCAATCACTTCATCTGACAAACCACAGAGAAAGGGGGGTGGCATGACAGAGCTCACAGATAGAGTGATATAAGCCGAAGGTGAAGGAACGTGGAGAAGGACAGCCAGCTAACGAGTGCGTGTGCTTAATTACGGCCAGACCTCATGCGATATTCAGGCTAGCAGGACATTCAGAGGAGAAGATCCAGCATGGCTTGGGACACCCGGCCTTTTGTGTTCTCCTCAGACGAACTCTGCCATGCAGGGGCAGCAGAAAGCTTAATCCCAAAAGACGCTCTGATGTTTGCCTGGGAATATTCTGGAAAAAAAAAAGCATGTTTGTCAGTGCGTTTCACAGTCTCAGTGTGTATGCTAGCTTTGTTTGGCTTTGTGTGCCTATGTGGGTCTCTGTTGCACCACCAGGTCCCCGCAGTGACCATAAGGTCAGCTAATCTTTATGCGCCACAATCCCAAGTGTACACAAACCAGTGAATGAGAGGAAAGTGAAAGGAGAAAAGGAGAAACCGGTGGGAAGATGGACAGTCATGGAGATCATGATGGAAGAGCTTATTAGCACGTTTTTTCAAACTCTGGGAACTAAATAGCAACCGCCTGTTCGCCCCCAGACTCAGCAAACTCTTCTTTATTATGAGGAGTCAGCCCTTCTGCAACTCGCCGGTCTATTTTCCTCTCTTTGCACGTTAAAGCGGGTCCGTAAGCACTTCATTAAAATACAATAGATCCATCCCGTGCTTTTGAGCGCTCGTAATCTCTTCTGAAGAGCAGCCATTAGGCCCTCGCTGATTTCTCTCTGCTTCCAGTGTCTGTTTAGCTAAAGGATAAAATTCTGAGCCTGTTTCTCAACAGATACTGAACAGAAGCAGGCTGAAGACAGAAACGATGAGCAGATGATGAACAGAAGGAAGCAACAGCCAGCTGCTAAAATCTACTTGCAAAAATGTCATAAAATGTCAAATATGAAATAGAACCCAGTGCAGGACATCACTAGATATCTATGAACACACACACACACACACACACACGCACACAGTGAGCAGTGTATATTATTATATATATTGTGTGTATATATATATATATATATATATATATATATATATATAATTATTATTATTATGGGGTAATTAATTTTGATAATTTTTGTGTATATATATATATATATATCTCGCAAAACCCCATAATTGAATACCCTCTAATGCTTCTTATATAATAACTTAAATTAAAAATATATAGATTTTAACAACAAATTCAGTCATCCATGGTATTAAACATGAGCGCAGCTACGTCTATAATACAGAATATACAGAATATTAATATATATTATATACACATTTATA
>JAVSBV010000055.1:1542546-1566753 GCA_033117975.1 Parotocinclus spilosoma
TATATAATAACATGGATCACTGAATTTTTAGGACAACGTGACATTTGATAGCAGAAAATTAAAGCAGAAATTTAAAACTGTATTTCTGAGTCCCTTACACCCACAGCCACAGGACAAAAGTTCTATTGGTCAAATACCAACAAAAAGGAAAGAAAAACAAAAGCGTTTCAGGTCTTAGGGACATTTTTGGGCAGCAGCGCCACCCTTAGATCCTCGTGAGTCAAATTCTACACATCATGCATTTGCAGACAGAAGCGTTTTAAATTAATGCATGTTTCTTTTGTTGAGGGGGATTTGGTTGTGATCACTAATAGACACTGTTCTTGTGTTGTGTGCATTGGTGCCAAACTGTCCTCCAGTTCTTCACATAGTGTGGCAGAAGAACAGGAATAGGAAATGCCAAAAATCAGCTCATTGAAAACGTGTGGCTTTAAACCAACTGGCATTCTCTGTTCATGCTGCTAACCTGACCCATACTTCAGCATGCAGGTCAAATATGGACCAGTCTACTTCTTCCTGCGTACACTAGTAAGTATCTGCCTTGTATCTTAAGCATTGCTTAACTGGACCCAGCCGTCGAGATGTAAGGAAGACAAGCGTTTAGGACATGTACCGTCACCCAGGTGAAATAAATCTGACCTACACATCTCTGTCTCTCTGTCGCTCTACTGTAGTAAAACCTAACATTACACCTTCTTATTTGATTTTGTTTTCAAACTTGTACTATATTTTAATTTAGCTCTTCCCCATTGCATTTTGTTTAGCCCTAGTAGCTATTAGCATGGACATGAATAACAGAAAGAGCACCAGCTGCGGTCATGTAGTACTATTAAAATGCCATGTGGAGTTTTCAACCGGCGAGTCCAATATGGAAATCCGATACGACGTGCACGTTGTCCATAGTCTGCGCGAGATAAGGGGAAAGAATCGACTACATATTCCTCATCTGAACAGCGTTCACTTTATTTTCCACAGCTCTCCAGGGCTTGACTTTGGAAAGAGGCTTAAACTCTCTCCGCTGCTGACATCTTATCAGTTCTGCTGAACGCTGACACTTTGACATCCTTGACAGTGAATTATTACTTTTTCATGATGCAACCAGATGCAATTACAGCAACATCCATGCGACGTATCCATTCCTGACTGTCAAAACCAGGCTCCAAATGGTACCTCACAGAGGAAAGACATCAAGCCCACCCAGGTGTTAGAAACCAGACAGGAATGAAATCCTGGAAGGCGGGGAACCGTTTCACCAGCGGCAACCCCTTATTACCCGATGCATCGTATTAAAGTCAATTAAAGGCCAACAGTAACTTTCTCCTATTGAACTGTTTTCTGCTAAATATGTATCACAATTATGTCATTAATATATGTATTTAGCTGGGATTTAATTATATCGAACTTTGCAGTTGTCAGAACTGTGTGGGAGAGTCCCGGTGCGTAATAATTGGCGTTGAGGGAGTAACAGAGAAGCTGAATAGTGGAAGCCTAAATCACAAAGCATAATATATATATATATTTTTGAATTGTATTTATGTTTGGAATGTTAGGGGTCTCAAAGACTTGACGTCAAGATGGACGAACAGAATGAGTGAACAGGTCCAGTAGCTGCCTGGCAAGTTTAGACAAGGGTTAGACATGGAGTTTTCAAGATAGCTGTTGATGCAATAGTGCAGTGCATGAAGACGCATAAGGTGATGCAAGGAGTAAACTTTCACTCTATTTACTTCATCAGGATGGATGACGTTTGGGTAAAGGATATCTTCAAGTCCTGGTGTCTTCTGTCAGTCAAGAGTTATATCCAGTCTTGGCTATGCACGGCTGCTATGCACGGTTCTAAAATCTTCTGAGATGTGTGCTTTTTCTTAACCCTATTCGTAAGAAAAAAAGTTATAATGAAAAAATGATCACTAACTCTTCAATTTCTTATGAACAATTTGTATTCAAATGCATTTTAACCTTTCTATGGCCTCACTAGTGTCTTATGCTGTAAGATTTGAAGAGGTAAGCTTGGAAATAAGACCTGCATAATTTCAATTCCAAAGTTGAAAAGTCTTTCTAGTGAAAGTCATTTTTAATATACAAAAGTTATCTGCATAAGAAAAGTTCATGGCAGAGCTGTTGTTTGAAACTGGTTTAGATTTAGATTTAGAGATAAGAGCCGTCACCTCACAGGTATTGTGTTTTCAGAGGAATAATAGTTTTGATTCGGCTATTTTCTTTATTTTGCTCATTTCTTTCCATGCTTGGTTTGATGTTTTTCTTCCATTTGCAATCCTTACTTAAGCAAATAAAGCAAAATAATTGAAATAATAGTCAATTCAAATCGGAATTGTGTCTCGCTACTCGTTTATTATAAGCTGCAAACTGAGGGTTTGGGTGAAAGCATATGCAATATGTGATTATATCGAATATGTGCTACATAAGGTAAAAGTTTAACATGTTCATAAGTCTTTCTTTACGTCTTTCTTTGACTACAAGAAGACTTTATTTAGCTGCTGTCAAAAGTGTCATAGAAGAAAAATGCCCGGAGTTTTTCCTCTTTATCTCTCTGACACACACAACCATACAAAACAAACACACACAGTTCTCACAGGAGTCACTGACCCTGAGTCAGCAGCAGCTCTTTCCATCAGTGTGACGACCCCAGCTTAGGAACAGTGCTTCATTCCTCTGAGCTGTGGTCTAATGGCTATCCTTCGTCCTGCCACACACACACACGCACACACACGCACACACACTGATGTACACAATACCTCCACCTGGTCTGAGTTAGAAGCATTACCTAACACTCAGACCAAATAGTTCTGTCAAAGACAACAAATATATTGAGACACTTACAACAAATGTGTACCTACAAAACCAAATATCATTATCCTTCAACAGGGGGAAATAATATCCCTTCAGTAGAGCTACTTCTAGAAAAGAAGATATGTTACTGTATCAATGGCTTTGATAACATATTATTATTAATATAATAATAATAATAATCAACGTCATCATCATCATCTATAATCTATTATATTATATATAATACACAATTATTATTATTATTATTGATAATAATAATTATAATAATAATCATCATATCATATTATATATAATATATAATAATAATAATAATTATTATTATATTAATAATAATAATAATAATTAATGATTATTATTATTATTATTATTATTATTATTACTGTTTATTATAATAAGAAAGAAGAAGAAAAAGAAAAATAAGAACAATGGCATTATTAATAAAATTATATAATAATAATATTATCAATAATAATAATAATAATAATAATAATAATAATAATAATAATAATAATAATAAAAAGCACAAGAAGAAGAAGAGGGAGAATGGCATTATTAATAATATTATTAATAATAACACACCTAATAATAATGACAGCAATAATAAAAGAACAATACCAATAATTATTGTTATTGTTGTTATTATTAGCAACAACAGTAATAATAAAACAATAATTGTAATCATAATTCAGCATATTATTTTAAACATCAAACTAGAACTTTATGCTGAGCATGTGGTCCTTAACAAACCCATGCAGTTATAGAATGTACAAACGTTAACATATTTTCATATATTAAGCTTGTACAGTATATACAGTACGCATAAAGGTTTGCTTTGATGGAGTAAGGTAGGTGTTTTATTGCATCACTGCATGGCTGCGTATGCGGAAATCCTCCACCTTTGTTCTAAGCACTTTGTGCGAAATGAAACAATTAATAGAGCTATCTTCCCCTGTAGCAATATTAGAAACCCAAAGGGGGAATGTCGTTCACGTGCAGCGCCGGGAAATAAGAACATCTACGCAACAGCTTTGAGAGAAGCTCTTGGGTTTAGGTTTTCCTTTCTGCAGGCAGATATTGCCTCATGCCTCTGATTGCTGCCTGGCCTCTTACTGGGTGCCCAGGTGGATATATGAGGGAGGATCTCAGCTGACGTTATTTGTGGAGAAGGATACCTTTATTTGAGGAGACCGAAGATGGCTGAGACACAGAAAACAAGCTCATTAGCCTCATAAGCGTACTAGGCTCTGAAGATATATGGCTGAAAAAGGCTGTCAAATGTTGGCTTCTTTCTACACCAAGCTCAATCAGCCCGAGAGGAGATAGCTATTTCACTACTAGGTTTAAAACAATTCTGGGACATACATAGTGCGCTACCTATGGTGTGATAGTCCCAAGTCATATTCCAATTACAACTAATTCCCAATCTAAGTAATCTAAGTTCTCGTCACTTTTCAGGGGCACAGGGACAGTGCTACTCTGCCTCACACTCCATTGACCCCACTTCTGTCCCTGAATGGAACTGGAAATGGAATGGAGCCAGTGGCTGGGTGAAACCCTCAAATTCATCCCTTGTCTTTTACATGCCATATATTTGTTCTCTATCAGACACCAGGCCATATTGATCTTTTGGGTGCCAGAACCTCTTGGTCTCCCATGTACCCATGCACCCAAGACACTGGTGGGGTCTGTGGCATGTGGCACATACCAGGAGTGTCCCGACAGAATTAATCTCAGGGTAAAAATGATTACTTGTCCACCTGCCAAATGGCAGTAACAGTTGGCACTGGCAGGTAGACCTGTTAAATTACCAGCCGCTTTTTGTGCGGTATGGGCATCCTACTGCTGGGATAAGTAGGTCAGGACTAATTTTAAAAAATCTGCCCAGAACTAGGGTGTAGGGTACATTTAAAGAGAATGTAAAGTCAGTATAGGACTATTAAAGAAATGTGTCACACTTGGTTTGGGAATAAATAAGTGGTCAGGCTGTTATAAATTGGGGGAATTGTGGCTGGTACAGCAGATTGGAAACTTGAGCCCACAAATGCCTTGGCTTGCAAAATGCCACCCCCGTAATAAATTTGTAACAAAACCGTGGTGGGCCATATACAGTAATTGTCACCCGCTTTCACCCTGTATCACAGTCTTCTGATGTTCTGATGTCTTATTTTGAGGTTCATCAAGTCACGCATTATTGCATGTTCCTCCTCCTATTTGAATTCCATGTGACCATTTTCCATCTATCTCCAGGCCACAGATGACTTATGTAGCTAATGACACCTCAGTGAGCTGTTGGTTTTTCGGAGCCCCTTATGTGTGTTTCTATCCCGCTGCCTCATTCACCCTCGGCGTCTCTCTCTCTCTCTCTCTCTCTCTCTCTCTCTCTCTCTCTCTCTCTCTCTCTCTGTCCCTTTCCTCCCTCCTTCTCTGCCTTGCTCGCTCGCTGTCAAACACAGATTTATTCTGCCTGTGATGCGTGCCGAGCGATGCAGTGTGAGCGAGCGGGGAAAGGGTCAGCAGGAGGGAGGTGTGTGTACAATAAGAGATAAGATCATGGCTCCCCGGGGGCTTGTTTGGCCCTGTACCCGATCCATCAAACGCAGACTCCTAGTGCCAAGGTCAACTCTAATGAGCATTTGCTGGGGTCTTATTCTCGACAATCCACCCCCTACACTCTCGCTCTCTTTCACACACTCATGTACACACACACGGGTGTGAATCCAGGAGTCCAAAAATACCTCCACTGTTCGTATACATCAGGTCATAAGGGAGCTCCTGAATATTCTCATATCATTGTTTCTTATGGGACAACAATGATGAGGGGGCAGACAGTTATGACCTTGAGTACGAGAAAGAAAGGAACTAGCTTGTTGCTTGTCAGTCTTTTTAAGAACATCTTGCTAATGCTTTCTATGTTTCTAAGTTTGGAAATTTTTATTTTACTGGGTCTAACATGGGTCTAATATCACAGGCCCCTGTGTAGTGTTATGTCAGTGGAGGTGCAGACTTATGGAAGCTTTAGGGAGGAGCATACCTTGGTTTCAACACACTACATCATCAAAGTATGGGAACAAGTATGGGACAAGGAGTTGTCTTGTCTTTAAACCATTGAGGGTCATTGGAGTGGCCAGAGCTGAGTGAACACAGATCTCCCACCATCATCAACATCAAGCAATTCAAAATTAAAATCAGCCTTATTTCTATAGTGCTTTTTACAATGGAGCATTGTCCCAAAGCAGCTTTACAGTTTTCTAGCCTAGGGTGACAGTGACAAGGAAAATCTCCTTAAATGTGATGAGGATCAAGACTCCGAAAGGGACCCAATCAGAGGTCTCTTTTGGGTTGTGGATTCCAAGCTGTGTGATCCAACCAGGGTTCTTGCTGTTTGGTCCTATCTTGTGTACCTCTGTACAGTTTTTGTGAATGTTGTGTATTTGGCTGTTTTATGGCTCTGCTTAGCGTTAGCGTAAGGTGCAGTGTGCCATACAGCATGTGGCGAGCACTAATGAAGCAATAAAAGTCACTGTGGGTGAAATGGGGTTGAGGGGGGGGGCAGACAGAGCCTGACAGGAGTTTCATAATTGAGATATTCTGACCTCACATTTTACCCACATGTCAAGTTTGCAGGGAAATGAGACGGCTCAGGAATGAGGTGTAGGAGTTTATTTGGGAGCGAGACAATGTGGGATGATAAATATACTTAGAAGGACTAATATAATCAGAAAAAACAGTGTCGTGATGACATTTGAAACATGTTCAGGTGTCCGGAACCACAACCAAAACTGTTTAATGTAACTATTTTAGACATACAAACTTAAAATAACTAACTCCAGTTAGGGATGATCCTTTCTGACCATTGGGTTCTTGGTCACATCTCTTACCAAGGCCCTTCTCCTCTGATTATTTAGTTTATAGGGAAGCCAACTCAAGGAAGAGTGTTGGTTGTTTCAAACGTCTTCCATTTAAGAATTACAGAGGCCATTGTGCTTTCAGTGGCTATAGAAATATATTATTGTCCGGCATTTGGCACTTTGGTTAGCTCTTGCCTCTCCAGAAGAGCATGTGCACTGTATCACCCCATCTACAGACTGCTACCCCGAAGATTCCTAACTCTGTGAAATGATTCATCGATGTCAGCCACGGACTGCCAAACCTCTCCCAAATGTTCTGACTGAGGGTTAAGGGACAGGGGGTGGCCCACACTGTTACCCCCTGAAGGGCTGGAACATAGGGGCATCTTCATCTTAGCTTGCGTCCAACAGCTTGCGTGTGTCTCCCAGTAGCAGCTGGGAGGAAGCCCCAGTCCAAGTGGTACCCGCTGACCCCACATCACTGGGTAATGTGTGTGCCATCAGTTAACATTGAACTCTGACCATTTAATAAAATACCTAATCTGCGTTTCTGCCCTTCATTTCCATTGGCTACCTTGGCAAGAGAACAGCCCAATGAACTAATTTCACTTCATAAATTTCACCCTTCATCCGCCAGACTTTCCAGGATTTAACACGAAATGGGTTTGCTAAACATGTACAACAGTGATTTTAAGTTCTTCAGATCTTTCAGTTCAGTTTAAGCTTAATAGAGAAAAACATTTCTGCTCTTGGTCAACAATAGACTGGAAGTTCAACAATGGACTGATTTCAGACTCAAACCCACGAGGGCATCACTGATCTGCTTGGGTTACCACAGACCCCAACCCCCCTGACTCTGAGAAAACTCAGAGTTGGAAATCAGAGGTTGGAAGCCCCAAGTGAGGTAGAACACAGACATAGACAAGACAGACAGCACTGGGAGTCAACCCTACACTAGGACACCACTAATGGAGTCTGAGCCATCAGACACACAGTTTGAGCAGGACTCAACTGGTGGAGGTGGTGCCCTAGATACATTGGCCCTAGGAACTAGGAACCAATGGCCAATCAGAACAAAGCACAAACATTTCCTTGCCTGAGGCAGGATGCTATCCATGGGAGGACAGAGCATTGGGAATCAGAGCATCAGTATTTTACCATCTGAGCTCCTTTGGTTTGCACCTTGCAAGATGAGGTTTGTTTGTCCGTCAGATTGCGTACCACAATTTCACATGGTACGAGGCATTCCCTCTTTTTTTGTTGTGTCTAGAGTACAGCCTTCCGGTCCGGTTTGACTCCCATTTCGTGTGTGTCTGATGGCCAACTCTGCATCCCAGTGCAGTTCTGGCATGGTCTTTCATGTCTGTCTTTGTTGTTCCCCCTTCCATGTTTTAAGGGACCTATCTGTATAAAGAACCTATCTGTATAAAGGCCAATTTTTCTTGGTAATCACCTGTGGTAGCCTAGTGGTTAAGGTACTGGATTAGGGATTATATGAGCTCCAGGGTTCAAATTCCACCTATGCCACAGTTGGGTCCCTGAGCAAGGCCCTTAACTCACAATTGCTTGGATTGTAAGAATGTATGAATTGTAAGTCGCTCTAGATAAGGTTGTCTGCTAAATCCTGTAAATATAAATGTATATATTGTACATATATATAGTTTAAGCAGAGAATACAAGAATATAAAAAAGTTTGAATATTTCTTTAAGGGCCAGACAATTTAAACCGCCTCCCCATGAAGAGAAAGACAGAGGCTGATGGCACAATAATAATGGAGGTTGTGGATGCGCCAGCCTATGCCTGCTTTCCATGCTGTTGGGTTGATGGATGGTTGGATTGCCTCATCCCTGCCCTCTCGCCTACCTCTCTATTGGCCCATTTCCACAGTCCCTCTCAGCAGATGTCTTCCATGAACTCTGTCAAATATTATAAACCACTAGTCCATTCATGCACATGGCCTTAAAGGGGCACAGAGGGTGAGAGAGGTCAGGGGCAAACTGCTGTTCTCTCACACCTATGGCCATCCATGAGTGCACTCTTAATTCTGAAATATGAACATCCACACATTGAAGTGTTTTTCATCAAATCTATGTGCAATCATAGACTAAATGAACTGTTGTACGGTTCCACATACAGGGAAGAGGCGAAATAACGGAAACAGCACCAACCCACGGTTTTAAGCATTGCTGCACAGGCGAATTCTGTTAGGTGGTCATTAAAAAGCATAAAAGCTTTAAAAAGGTGTGAAAACGATCACTGTGATTTGTGAAATTCAAGCTTCCAAACAGGCCAAATGTATAGTGGGTAAATCTACAATTGTTTATGATTTAAGTAGATAGATAGACAAATAGACAGACAGACAGACAGGTAGGTAGGTAGGTAGACCGATGATGGATGGAAGGAAGGAAGGACGGAGGGACGGACAGACAGACGGACGGACGGACAGACAGATATACAGATAGATAGATAGATAAATAGTGTGTCCCACATCCCAAAGAGGAACAGCGGAACAAACCGATGATCTACAGAATAGTGCAATCACCACAAAGACAGAACCTGGGCCAGGTATCTCTGGAGCTGTGAGGAGTACAGGGACTACTGTGATCACATAGTGGTTAAGGCATTGGACTCTGGACCAGAAGGTCTAGGGTTCAAATCCCACCTCTGCCACAGTTGGATCCATGAGCAAGGCCCATAACCAACAATTGCTTGGATTATAAGATATTCTATTCTTCTTTTCTATACTACAGTGTATATATATATACCGTAGTATAGAAAAGTAGAAGTAGACAGTAGTCCCTGTCCCTATTCTTGCATGGTCTGCTTACACTATATCTGTAGAATATCGGATATAATATAATTCTATAATATAATAATAAAGTCGCTCTGGATAAGGGCGTCTGCTAAATGACATCATTGTAAATATACCACTGTCTTGGGTGACCGTACACCCCACTGAACAGTCAATATGGGGGCACTCTAGTCCAGTTTGACTTGCTTCTGTTCACCCCCATGAATATATCACTTACTGCTTAATCACCATAATTGAGTTTGCGTTGAATCTTATTTGCGTAATCGAAACAACTTTCTTTGATTTCCTTTGCTCTTCTGATTATGTTGTTTAATGATCATTAATCATGTAATGATTAATCATTGATTGGTTTGAATCATTGGTTGATTAATCAAATCAAACACTTTTTTTTTATCGCTTCACATCCATTTTGATCATATTTCTTCTTAAGAAAATGTAAGTAAGCATCTTTATTGATTTAATATTTAACTACAAGCTTTGGAGTCAACACTGAAATCGCCATGCATGTACCTGATGAATCCTGTTGGGTCAGCCAACCGAAGCACAGGACTTTGTAGGCTTAATACTCAAAAGACTTTTAAAAAGTAGTCTTTGTGAAGGTTAAAGTAGTCCCCATATCTCTTGGTTTGCACCAGTATAAAAACAAGAGCGTTCAGTGGTCCGTCAGCAGATTTAAACATCTTTGCACTTTTCTTTAAAGCGAAAAGAAACATTACGGCTATTCTGTCCTGTTAGATCCTTGATATGAACATGTCTGTTCTTCTTTTTCCAGACTGGTCCCAGAGGGATCCTTTTGCATGGCTGGTGTAACCTTGTCTCTAACCTGTCTCTTAGTCAGTCTATGTCATGCAATTAGGCCAAATTTGTGGTTACATGATGGACTTCTTGTGTGAACATGTTGATAGCTCAGTTTCATTTATGAGTATCAGTGCCAAAGCTGGGCACCGTGACACGTGCCGGGCAAGATTAAACCAATCAAAATGTAGCATTTGGCAGTGCAGCAGTTAAAGCCAGCAACGTCAGCTGTTCTATTGCTCGAGTCACTGAGGCATGACCGTATCGACATTCTGGTGTAAGTGTGTGTATATCAGTTCTTGAGACGAAACAGTGATGAGTGGTGAGCCGACTCCAGTCCTCCAGGGACTAAATCAAACCCTGTGTTTTCTGTAACCTCAGCACCATGGGAAGTGACTGACCACAGTCTTCTGTGAGCCGGCGCTCTGAGGTGATGATTTCCTTCTCAAAAGTCCTTTTAAACACACACACAAATACACCTAGACATACACCCAAGCTTTCCCTGAAGCAATCCATGTCCTCCCAGCCATCCACTCCAACCGTAGCCATGGCTGGGCCTCCAATTAAATCAAAAGTGGTTTGTTTTTATTGGTCTTTTGCGCTGACAAGTGGGCTATCATACTGACGGTTCTACCTGTCAGCCGGCGACTGAAAATCCTCCGTTGACAATGCCCAATGCTTCCAATTAGAGGAGAATCAGACTCCTGGCGTGCAAGCGATCTTTCCACCCTCCCCCAAGGCCCTCTGTCGACCTCCCCAGCACAAAGACACACAGACCACCCTGAGCACCAGCAGCACCATCAGTACCTGCCATCTCTTGCTCTCAGTCTAGCAGCCATCCTAATTTTTCCTCCTTCTCCCCTCCTACCTTTTCATGGTAGGTATGTCTCCGCTGCAAATTACTGACACAAAACGGGGTGGCACGCAGCTGCCGAGTCCTGCCCGTCCCGAGCCCCCTGTCAGCTTTAATGAGCCGATGAAGGTTTATTTTTCCACCATGCATGGGCTAAATTCTTTCTTGTGTGACAGCTGACTGTGAAATGCGAGTGTTAACCTTATAAAAGATTCAGCGGTTCTCATTATTTTCTGTCAAGTTTCGTACCTGATGGCTTTCAGGTCCATCATTTGCATCCCTGACTGGTCCAGGGCTGCACCCATTTCTTCTCTTTTTTTACCACTGTTTGTTTTCTCTTACTTAAGTCATCTAGTTTGCTCTTCCTCTCCCAGGCCTAGATTTTTTTCGAATCCGATATTCATGTTTCTCAGAGCATTTCAAACAAGACGCAGATGCCAAACCCCATTGTAGAAGGTGACAAACACTGTTTCCGAAAGCTATCTGTAAAACGTGTTTAATAAACAAGGAGCGGCATAGAAAGACAGAACACAAAGAATTGTTTTATCTGTACTGACAAATCAGAGATAGTGTAGTCTTTCAATTCTCTTGATATTGTTAGCTGTTCCCATCATGGCCATGTGGCTGTGTGACTTTTAAAACCCTGTGCAGCAGGCCAGATTGTCAGACTAATGGTTTAGCCACACTAAGGCACTTTCTGTTCTTTTCGGACATAATAGCAGAAAAGTTAAGAACAGTCTGTCACAGTCAGTCATTCATATGTGTTCCAGGATATACTCAAGGGCTGGATATGACCTGCAGCATGAATACTCTTGACCTACGGGCTCCACATCTCTGACAAACCAAAACAGAAAGAGTACATGTGGGTTAATACTAATAGTTTTGTACCCAGAGGAAAATTTTATCACTCAAATGTTGATCTTTGATGTCTTAGGAGACTTTTTTTTGATTCCCACTTTTGTTTCATTAAGAGATCAACTTTGTCACAAAGGTTTCTCCTAAAATTGCTTAGGAGAAATAGCAGTAGACAACAATGAGGCATCTACCATGCCGAAGATGCTCCCTCTCCCATCTCTTCATGGACTTAATACATTTAAATGTTTTATTATATAATGTTTATGATGTTTATTACCAAAAGAGGACGGGTTTCCCTTCTGAGTCTGGTTCCTCTCAATTATTATTGTGAGTAACATGGTGGCCTTCCACTTGAATAGACTCGGGTCACACAGAAGTTAACGTCCTGGACTATGGACATTAAGGCCTCAGGTTCAAGCCTCACCAAAGCCAAGCGTCATCCAAAAAAATCTTTCTGGATATGAGAATCTGCTAAATGACTAAATGTAATGGAAAGTTTAAGAGCTCATTTGGGATTAGGAGGCTGTTTGTGGAAGCACGAACAGGCCAGGGGTGCCCCCGCATAACAATATCGATACATTTCTGTGAAAATACGTAACGTGAGTTACACACTGGAGTTAATTCATTGACGTGCATTCTAGTAATCAGACTTTTAAAATAAAATGAAAATAAAGGCTTACAAATTACAAGTTTTCTTAATGCCTGTTGCTGATTAGGGGGAATTAAGTTATTCGACCTTGGCTATGGGTTTCCAGAACTGTTTTTTTTTTTTATATCCAGTCCACTTACTGCCATGTTTTTGGAATGTGGAATGAATTTAGGAAACCCACTCAGACCCACATTAACTGGAGCTCAGTGTCGATGTGCTGCCCTAGTAGGAGACCCGTGTCCTTATATTCCTTAGGCATTATACAATCATTAAAATATCACAGGACCAATGGGACTCGTTGAGATTCTAATACTTTGCTTAAACAATATACATATTGTCATTCTGAACTTATGATTTAACTTAATGCAATGTGCAAGATCTTTTATTGGGGATAAGTGGTGACTAACAGGTTACGGATCTGTACTACTGGACAACATACAGCAAAGCCATTAAACTGTATCTGCTTAGCACAGTTGTAAGTCACTCTGGGTTACGGGCTGCTTTATGCTGAAAATGTCAAGATTAATGTATTGCACCATATTTGGCTTTCTAAAAAAATCTTCATACATTGAGTTCTACACAAAAACCTTTCAGAGTTCTCAAAAAGGATGAGGATGCTCGGAGTCCAGCCTTTGCTCTGCACAAGCTTTCCCTAGAAGTTCCAGTGCTGTGGATTTGACAGCGCATTTATTTTGTTTGTTTTGCGTGAGAGAGTTTTGTGAGGTTTTAAAGACTCAAAAACGTATCCATATACCACTGCCTGTGAGCTTTGTCCTGAAATCACTGTTCATCACTGCTAACTCGGTTTAACATCGTTTCCTGACCCGTCCTTATTTTTATGTTTTTAATTGTTAATGCCCAATGCAATTCCATTTATTTATTTATTTTATTTTTTATTTTTGGCCAACTGATAACTCATATTTAAAATAAGGTTCACACATTTTAACAGTGACAACATAGTATATGTGTGTATATATATATATATATAATCATATATATATATATATGATTTAGGTGTAATCATTCAAACAAAATTGATAAGTGATACACTATGTACTAATGTACACTTATGTTTGATCATTTAATATTGTATTGTTTCATTAAGCTTATTCATATATTTGTACATTTAATACATCTCATATGGGTTGCCAGTCCCACACAGGGCATTACTTAACCTGAAGAGTTAAGAATACCATCCAGAAACCAGAGTACCTGGAGCAAACTCACAAAGACTTTGCGAGAACATGCAAATATTAACCAGATTTAGCCTTAGACCATATAGTTAGCAATTGGTAATAACAATTAGTAATGTTACCATTTCACCACTGGATCTTATTGTGCTTATAATCCTGCTTAGAAGTTTGCACTGTTCGTTAAAGTTAAGAACAGTCTGTCACAGTCAGTCATTCATATGTGTTCCAGGATATACTCAAGGGCTGGATATGACCTGCAGCATGAATACTCTTGACCTACGGGCTCCACATCTCTGACAAACCAAAACAGAAAGAGTACATGTGGGTTAATACTAATAGTTACTAAAAGTAGAAAAAATGCCAAAAGGTGATAACTGAGCGACTCAATGTCAATATTTTATATTTCAGCTATTAAACAACTAATAAAGTTACAAGAACTGTAAGCCCATTTGAAACTTTTTTGAATCTTTTAACCTTTTGCTGTCCACCTGATCTGTAAATAAAGTCAGTGTGTGTGTGTGTGTGTGTGTGTGTGTGTGTGTGTGTGTGTGTGTGTGTGTGTGTGTTTTTGCGTCCCCGCCTCACTGTGACAGCTTGTAGCCGCACGCGGAAACCCTGGGAGCTCAGAGCCAAGTCACCAACCTGCCGCATCGAGCAGCGCCTCCAATCTGCCCCGCTCATGGCAGAAAGAGGGGGCAGGAAGGGGGAGGGGGCATACACACTGTTATTATTGGGACGTGTCGAAAAGTCACCAGGGGCTAAACTGACTAGGAGAAAGACGAGAACGGGAGCTCCCAATCCCCATACTACTGCACTAAACAGTATGTCAAAAATACTCCATTATAGGTTACCATAGCTACCATAGGTAGTGTACTATTCTGACATACTAGTTAGTGCGGTGGGATGCGGGTTGGGTCAGAGCCAGTGTTTTCTGTCACGCTGTCGCCCAATTATTGCTTATTAACATTGAATACATTAACTGGAGTGAGAATGGAGTCAGAGCAGATTTAGAATGGTGTCTGTCTGAGTCGTTTTAGAAAAATTATTTCTTACAAATTTTCAAAACGGATAGGTATTGTTATTATTATTATTATTATTATTATTATTATTACTGTTATTATTATTATTATTATTACTACTATTATTATTATTATTATTATTATTATCAGTAGTAGTAGTAGTAGTAGTAGTAGTAGTATTGTTGTTGTTTTTGTTATTTTTATTATTATTATTATTATTATTATTATTATTATTAGTAGTAGTAGTAGTAGTAGTAGTAGTAGTATTGTTATTATTATTATTATTATCATTATTATACTATTATTACTTTTTTCTTGCCTCTATTGTATACATATTTTATTTTCTTGCATGACTGTTACACTGAAATGTGCCGAGGACATTTCACTTCAAGTAGTACTGTGAATGACTGTGTGTGTGAGACAAATAAAACTCTTGACTCTTGAGTGAAGCAGTGTGCAAGGTGCAGGTTTATAGTGAAATTATTAAAATTTAATAAAACTAAATATAATATATTATATAGTCATTACCTGTGTAATACATCATTGCATATAGTATTAATAAGTACAGTATATACAGGTAGAGTGTGATTTACAATGGGAAATGTATCATGAACTAGGGAGTTCAATATATGCTGTATATATAATAGCATAGAAGGACTGTGCCTAGCGGTTAAGGTACTGGACTGTGTTTAAAAATCTCCAGGGTTCAAATCCCACCTTTGCCAAGGTTCCACTGTTGAGAAAGGCCCTTAAATTACAATTGCTTGGACTGTAGAACTGTATCATCTACAAGTGAATTATGTGCATGTATCCTGCCTTAAACATGCTTAAAAAGTCATTAACATAAATCTTAAGTTGTAATAATGTATTGAATATCTTATGTAATGTACGAAAAAAAACAAAAAAACAATAATTGTTGGAACCACTGTTTTTCCACATTAAATTTCATGACACACGTTAGTCTTGCCACTTAAGTCCCTATGTCTTACTGCTGATTTCCTCATTTAGTGATGGTGTGTATTGTCCTGATTTTTTTTCCAGGGAAAAGATTTAAAATGTAATTAGAATTATAAATTCAGAGTATGGTTTCTGATAAATATGTAATTATGCGTATTATGGGATTCCCATTGTAGGCGAAATATCATAAATCTGACCGTCATAAATCAGTAACAATGCCCAGATTGCATAATCACAGAATGTATGCTGGGTTTAAAGTCACACATACCTTTAGTTTATTTTGATGTATTGCCAGTCATTCCTTTTTTGGTGTTTAGTTCAGGTCTCAGAAGAATAATGTAACATTTAGGGGCAAAAATACAGAACAACAGGCCAAACGTGGAGGCTAAGATTGCAAATATCTCTACTGCTACTGTGTATTTCCCTGGGGTGCTGTTGTATGCAGGTATGAATGAGATCCAAACAGCAAAAAATATCAGCATGCTGAACGTGATGAGCTTAGCCTCGTTGAATGTATCCGGAAGCTTACGGCCCAAAAATGCTAGTACAAAGCAAACAGAGGAGAGGATGCCAATATATCCCAGCACTAAATAGAAACCCAGAGGCCACGCATCCTTACATTCCAGTATAATTCTTCCACCTTGATAGGAAGTGTTCTTAAAGGGAAAAGGAGGTGCCATTACCAACCAGCATATGCAGAGGATGACTTGGCCTGCAGTACAACTGACAATGAATGCTCTCTGCTGAGGTGGACCAAATAATTTGAGGGAACTAGATCCAGGCATGGTGGAGCGAAAGGCTAGCAGCACCACAATGGTTTTGACCAGTATGCAAGAGATGCAAAGGACAAAGCTAATGCCAAATGCTGCCTGTCGAGCCTGGCAGGACCACAGAGAAGGCCGGCCCAGAAACATCAGAGAACATAGGAAACAGAGTTTTAGTGACAGCAAAAGTAGGAAACTCAACTCTGAATTGTTGGCTTTCACTATAGGTGTGGATCGAAAGAGAAAAAAGATAACAGATACAGCGGTCGCTGTGGCAAATCCAAGGAGGGACAGCATAACAAGAATGATGCCCATAAGCTCCTCAAATGAAAGGAACTCTTCTATGCCAGGTACACATGCCACCCGCTCAGCATTGGACCAGTAGTACAGAGGACACCTAATGCATTCTGTGGCACCTGTGGAGAATGTGAACATATTTCTAAATTATCATAAATGAGGTTAAATGTATGTCTCTTAATAAATAAGTGATAATACATCACAATACCAAAATCGCCACATTGTAATCTAATATTCTGCATTGTGTCCTCTTTTATTTTATTTGACTCCTTTTACAAAAAATGTCAAAAAGCTTGACAGTAAATTTCATTGCAGTATTTCTTCTGGCATAAACCAACCTACTGTATTTTGGCACATATTGACAAATAATGTGCCAAACTATGTAAGTCAAAGTAAAAATGTTTAATTTAGATTTGCATTTACTATCATTTCTGTTTTCATCTACAAATTACCATAGAACTGATTGGATCTAAATTTGGCTTTGGCTTCCTCACAGATAGGCACAGCATTTATTTATGATTACCTGATGTGTTAGTAATTTCTCCATCAGTGCAGGGAAGGCAGTCAAAACAACAGATGGGCTGGCCTGGCCGTGTGGCCTGTCGTGTCCCAGGAGGACATGGAGATGTACATAGAGACAATGGGATCTGCAGAAAGAATAACTTCAAATGAAAACCTATTTATCTTGTATCATCAGAATGAAAGTAAGCCCACATTGTCTCGAGTACAATTATAATAAACCAGGTGGCTATTTTAATTTAAAATTACACTGCACAATTTTTGTAATTTGCTATATTAGCTTAGATATACCCGGCTTTGCCCTCCTGCCCACTCTATTAAGTCCATATCCATTTCAAGTTGTTGCCCAAGGGGGGCTGAACCATCATAACTGCCAACTTTCTGAAACTGAATTGCCTTCTGTTTGTCTCTCTGCCAATTTATGATGTCATACAGTGGAACTGGTTCACCATTTTTATCAAAATACACTTTTTCTCCAAACTGGTTCGTGAAGTTCACTCTTCTCAGATGTTGAAGCAACTGATGAAAAACACAATATTAATAGCAAATGGGAATTAAAGTCTAAATGGTATGCAAAGTTGAATAGGATATTTAGACTATTTTATATCAGCAGAAAATTTACTTGTAAAATTTATGTTAATTTGACTGTTACCTGTCCAGGAGTAATCTCTGTCTCAGTATTACATCCTGCATGACCTGAGTTGCGTGCTTCTGGTGTACACTGCAGTAAGTGGTGTAAAGCATGAGCAATGGCATACACTGCCTTATACACATTGTAGGAAACTCGCACTGGAGATACACTTGTATAACTACTATCAACTTTTGACAGATCCTCCAATCCTGTACAGAGTGGCCTATCTTGGCCTTCACTGTCCTCAAAATCCAGCCTGCAACCAAACTGGTTTTCCCAGAACATGTTGGTGAAGACTGAGCCAGGGTTGGCTGAGGGCTGCACCTTTAGAAGAAACTCAGATAATCCAGAGATGTTGGCACCCCTGAAGGACAATCCCAGGGTTCCACCCAGTACATGCTGAAACTCTGGAGTGGCAAGGATATTGGCAGTCACCCAGGCCTCACTAGCCACCCACTGCCAGCCTGTCAGGTTTCTTTGGGCCACCTCATACAGCAACTCGAGTAGTTGGCCTTCTGTGGCAAACACAACAATCACCCTGGCTGTGGAGGCTTGCAAGGCATCAACAATGGCACTGATCTGGCTTGGAGTTGGTGCTTTAGGTATGGTATGGTAGAAAGCCACACAGCCACCCCATTTCTCCAGCTGCTCACCGAAGGCTTGTATACCATAGCGGCTGTAGTCATCCTCAGTGCCTATAGTACCCACCCACCGCCAGTCAAAATGAGCCATTAGCTGTGCCAAAGCCTGCACCTGGAAAATATCACTGGGGACAGTACGGAGGAAGGATGGGTAAATACGCTTATCGGTCAGACATGTGCAGGTTGCAAAATAGCTGATCTGGGAGTAGTGAAAGTGTGAAAGATATCCAGTGAAGGAAACAAAAAATGAAAGCAAGATATATTCAATAAATTAACAACAAAGAAAATATTTTTTTTCCAAACACTGTGAGTGAAATATCCATAAATGTAATATAATGTCCCCCTGAAATTAAGCTTAATGTGACTTAATTAGGCTTCAATTTGGAAACAATTAATTTTACATAAATGTTTGACATAATTCCCTTAATTATTATTTATCAAATAATCAATAGCATATGCTTGAAACTAGACTGAAAAGGTTTGTTTTATTTGATCTTTTAACATCAGTGCAATTTGAATTATAAGTTTTAATCTCGAGTTCAGTGATTTCTGTGTGAAAGGTTGAAGAAATAAAATTAGGTAATAATCTATCTCTAATAAACATGTATTATTAATGAAAATGGGCTATCACATTAGGTTACACTAAAAGTGTATGAAGATATTTAGTTAAGTATAATTTCAGGTGGTGGGCAACAACAAGCCATATATGTTATTTTCTGTTACAGCAAAACAAAACGAATTTAAACATAATTTACACAATGGTTGAACTTTTCTAAGGAATGGTACAAAATTCTCAACTTTAATTAAATTATAGAACAATATCTAGTAAATTAGTACAGATATGTTTGTCATCAAATGAATGTCATGTTGTACAAGGGCTAGTATAAGGACAGTAAATATATTTTGTCCACAGCCTCTCTTATTAAAGATAATTACTATATATGTAATAGTGTGTGTGTGGGTGTGTGTGTGTGTGTGTGTGTGTGTGTGTGTAGCCTCCTTTGATATCTCAAGCTCACCAAAGGTATCTCAAATGGCCCAAATGTATGGGCTACTGCTCTAGTCGGGGTGGATGATGCTAGACCTATTATAGCAGGCACTGGAGCTCTAGAAAAACAGGGGAGGACAGCAGAGCTCTGTCTCTGATAGGTAGTTGATCTATTCATTAACAAGAATGCACTCTGCAAACTGGTATGGACATGATCACAACTGTCCAAAATCCTATATCCGAGCTTCACTCCAGGCAAAAGGCTGGGGTTCTTGTTAATCTCTCCAATGGAAAACACCATAGTCTGGACCCAACGGAAGGCCCTTAGATCAAACCTAGATTGAGTGAAAGAGTGACATAGTAGAGAAAAGGAGAAGCATGTACTTAGGCAGTTACACAATTGATAAGACCAAAGTGAAGTGGTGCTGAAAACACAAACAGACATTGAGATTGACAGCATAACAAGAATGATGCCCAGAAATGGAATGGAGTTTAACTGCATACAGCATGTCACAGATTGGCTTTTGTATTTTTTAATTGGCACATTTATTTATTTTTGAATAAAAGGCATTACCATATGTGCAACATAAACAAAAGAATATGCTCTCATTAAGTCTGAAATATTTACTAATCTGTGTGCATTTTGTACTAGAGCAATGCTGCTTCTATTAGACACCCTACCATTCCCACTCTGTCAGCAGTTGCAGTCTTACTCACCCACTACACCTCCACTCCTGTGGCCAGTTTGTAAAAACATGATCAGGTTCTGGAACTATGTAGTGCAAAGGGAAGAGCCCTCCAAGAATAACATCGCCTTCCAACTCAAGTACATGATGATCAAATTCCCCCAGACTATGACAGCTACTACTCATATCAGAGCGCACAAATCTGAGCCAGAGAAGTAAAAGGTAAGCCAGCAGTGTCAGGTCACTTACTGGCATCTTTCCATGCATCACACAGGCTCCTGAATAATATCATGGGCACTGGTGACCTCACACGAAGTGTATGGCAGACAGGAAGTTTCTGCTTTATAAATGGACCTAAAATTATGTCATCTGTTTACACAGGTGACTGATGTTGACACCGGCCAATTAAAGACAAAGGAAGATAGGAGGGAAAATAATTCAGCAACTGATTTACTGTTAAACTGACTTATAACATTATATGAAATTCAATGTAACAGATATGACTGAAAAAAAAAACTGAAAGAAGTTTATAATCTACAAAATAGCTATTTTTTCTTACTGATAATAAATATGTATGTAAATATGTATTTTACTGATATAAATATGTTCAAAATAGATCGAGTCAGCCCACAAATCACATTGTTGATAGAGTATGTTGGTTAAGGTTTCCTTCATCATACAGCAGGGTTTTTTGTTGTAATATTTTTTTGCAAAATAAAATTTGACAGATATACCAAGTCAGTCAAAAGTCACAAGACATGTTGCATGTTGCGGCATGGACTTTTAGAAAATCTGTCAAAGCCATTGTTAAGGTTTTTTCATTGAGCACAGGGATTTCAGACTTGTCATCATCAGTCCCAGTTTGTCAGAATTTGGTTATAAGGGATGCAACAGTGTTGCATAAAACTGGTGATCTTCCTGAGTGTCATTTGTCGAAGTCTGCGGTTAAGATACAGGCACATGTTTTTATGTGCAGGTGTTTTGTTATTTTTTAATTACTTTTTTGTCTGGTTTTGCATATATTTTTCTACATACAAGGTAATAAAAAAAAATAAAATAATAATAATAATAATAAGTTGTATTTGTATTGCACCTCTAGTACCCAAGGAAATTTAATTTTGCAAGCCATTAGGCATAACATGAACTTCCAATTCAGAAGAAAATATGGAACAGTATGGAAAATGTATGTTAAAAACTCACCATGTTTCTTACATTTCATTTGACTTTTATCTAATTGCAGACAGTATATATTTGAGATATGTCACCTGTCTTCCTGCATTTCAGGCCTGCAACACATTCCAAAAAAGTTTAAACATTAAAACATTTACCACTTTATAATGTTGCCATCACTTTTCACCACACTTAAAATGCATTTTGTCACAGATGAGACCAAGCAAATTGATGTTTCCGGTGTTATTTTGCCCCATTCTTCTTGAAAAAATGTTTGTTTCAATATTCTTGACACATTCTCTTTGGGGAACTGCGAAAGTCAGGTCTTCGGGCAGGCCCTTCTAGACCTGTACCATATTCTTCCACATCCATGCCAAGTGGTTTTGCATGCTTGCATTTCTGTCTTGTTGAAAAACACATGGACTTGCCTGCAAACAGATTACAGATCTTCTTTGAAGTGAATAGTTTTTAGATAATTATATAATTGTATTATGTATTTGTTGATAAACTGGAGATCCACTAGCCATCTTTGCTAAGATTATTACTTTTGTACAAAATCATGATTACAGTCACCCATTTAAATTCATATAATTATTGAGTTCTTTTAATTAATTACTAGCTCTAAACTTCCCTGTCCCAACTTTTTTGGAATGTGTTGAAGGCAGAAATGCAAGAATGGTTGAAGTTAACCAGAAAAAAACATGAAGTATCCCAAGTTTATACTATCTGCAATGTCAAAGTAAAGTAGTGTGTGTGTGTGTGTATCTTCCATACTGGCCCAAAATATTCTGCTTTGGGCCTTAACATTTGCCCCCTTTCAAATGACAATGCAACATATAATATAATATAATATAATATAATATAATATGATATGATATGATATGATATGATATGATATGATATGATATGATATAATATAATATAATATAATATAATATAATATAATATAATACCCATTCCACTAAGAACAAATTCTGATTGTAATATAATTATTGTTTCCACAACAATTATACCCATCATAAAGATGCAAGAAATATGTTAATAAAAATAAATAAATGCAGTCTAATGTACAGTACTGTGTGCATTTAGGATGTCCTAAGGTCATAAGGTTGTCCAGGTTTAAGAGGTTAACAAATAGTGTTTCTTTCTTTTTTTGTTGAGAGTGGATTGTGCAGTGTTCCTTCTTTTAATTTGCTGTAAAATATGTTTAAATTACATTTTCAATATTTAGCAGACACCCTTATCCAGAGCGACTTACGAAAGTGCTTTAAGACATCAGTAACATAATCTATTCCTAATAATCAGGAATCGAAACAAGAATACACTTCTGAAATTGTAAAGGTTGTGTTTTTTTGTTATGTTTTTTTAAGAGAGAGAAATACAAGGGGTTGAGGTAAGTGTAGAATAAATTTGTCTCCAAACAGCGTTTGAAGATAAACAGGGACTCTGCTGTTTGAACATTGAGGGGAAGTTCATTCCACCAGTTAGGAGCCAAAACAGAGAAGAGTTTAGATGAATACCTTCCTCGTCCCCTGAGAGAGGGAAGTCGAGCAGTGCTAGAGGTGTGAGGTGAGGTGCGGTGCAGGGTGTGATACTTGCTGCTGGTAGGAGGGTGCAGGCCCATTTTTAGCTTTGTAAGCAAGCATCAGAGTTTTAAATCTGATGAGAGCAGCTACAGGGAGCCAGTGGAGAGAGAGGAGCAGTGGTGTAGTGTGTAAGTAATAAACTTATATATGTAGCACATTATATAGGTTTACTACACAATAAGATGTTTAAAGAACATTAAGAAAGTGTAATGTGCAAATCACATAATGCATCCTGGATATGAAATAAAACACACTCTGATTCTGTGTGATGCACAGGTAATTGTGTAAAGGTGTAACTTAAACTGTGTCAGTGTACAAACTCCTGGTTACTCTAGTTGTTTTGAAAAAATAGCTGCTTTGGAATATATATCTCTAAATTAGCTGAAAACCTCAGAAGGCAGACCACAGACTTTGTGAATTACTGGGGAATTAAATATGAAAGGTGTCGATCTTAATTTGTTTCCACTGTCCATTTTAGTGTAGATAATCCATTTTTTGACAATATTACACATTGACTTTCATACCTAAAATGCAATTTGCTGACTAAAGCAGAAAGAGATGTCACAGTCTAACACTAGACTTATTTGAATGATCTTATATCACAGCCTAAATTCATAAATAGGATGTAAAAGTAAAAAAGTAAAAGGGAAATATAGTAACCTGAGATTAGGTAATGATTGATTAACTAAAAGCTAACAGTTACCAGTACGTTCCAATACTCCAATATTTTGGCGTTAAGAACAGCACCATAGCGCCCCCATATGGACCCTGCTGTAAATCGGTGTAGTGCGCACCATTTGAATTAGGACACGGCCTTGAAATTCCTGCGCCTCCCCTTTAAGCGCCACTGCAACTTCACCTTTAAGGCGTTCGTTGTGCAGCGTTGTCACTGGGTCGGATTTTTGTCGGTTGATTTATTTGATCCAGACCGCTTGCTGCTAAATTTCCTTGGCTTGTGTGGCGTGTTTATTAATAATCAGTGTGTACGTTGTGTGCATATTGTATGTAAGTGGTGGTTGTTGTGTGCTGGTTCTGGGCGATGTTGGCGGTGTCGGTGTGTGTGTTTTCTCTGTTGTATGGACCGGTTCTCGGATACTTTCCTGAGGAGCGCTGGAGCCCCGAATCTCCACTG
>JAVSBV010000055.1:1571469-1584711 GCA_033117975.1 Parotocinclus spilosoma
CTGCTCACAAAAATAATATAATGCCATATTCCTTAATTTGTTAATGATGAATTTGTTGGTATTGTTTTACTAATGCTATACAGAGTGACAAAATAGATGACCAAAACCAGACGAAAATGTGAAACCCCAGTGCTATATGTGTTAGAAAAAAACTTGGCCTGATGGTTCACATCTGTTTTTTCCCTAAAATTAAAAGGTAAAGTAAAAACGTTTGGGTTAATAAAGTAAAAAAATGTTTTGTAGCCCAATTAGTATTTTTTATATTTAAATGTATTATTGCTCTATTTGTGTTTTTTGTCCACACTATTTGTTTTCGATTTTATTATTTACAAATTAAATTTCAATATTGCATATTATATAACTGGAATAATATTATGGCATAACTGGACACAAGAAATTCTACTCTACCCTCTATTACCGTATTTTAGGCCGTGTTAAATGGATTAGACAACGAGCACACCACTTCCAAGCTTTATGTATAAATTGCAGGCATGAATTATTAACATTAGATATTTATTATAAACATGAATTATTTAATGACATCTGTGGCCTTAGTCTGTCCACAGTTATTGCTCAATTAATCTACAGATTTGCAGCGAGTCAACACCCAGATTTGTTATTTTATTCTACATTTGTTATAAACAGGTTCTTTTTTTAATTAAACTAACATAATTTTAAGTAATTTCCTACTTTCATCAAAGGCAGCCAGCGGAGTTCAGATCATTTAGCCAATTTCACATTTAAAACTTCTCAGATATAAAGGAGGAAAACATGATGTCAAATCTAACTGTTGCAAGCCTATAAAATATCTTATACATAATAAAGAGCAGGAGCAAATTTAATCCTGGACTGAAGAATCGCACTGGACATTTATTATTATTTTTTGTAATTTTACATACTGGACATTTTAAGATCAAATTAAAGTGTTTCACTTTTGTAAAATTACGTGAGCAAATATATTTATGATTAGAAATGATATATAGAACCGATTTCAGAACGAGAATGTCGTTGGGATCTTTCCTTTATAATTCAAGACAATTTACAAGACACGAATTATTAAAAACAAAAACAAAAAAACGAAGAGCCTACTCTTTGTAAAAAGACAAACACTTCTTAAGACAAATTTGCCAGATTTCACAAAACAATTTGACGACTTGTTTACTGTCCATTGATTATCGTTTACTTTTCATAAAAAAAAACACATACATTTTAAAACAATTTCAGACAAAAGAGAGAATATTTGATGAAGCTGGCAGGCCATGTGCTGCAGGAGGCTGAACTGATACTCCTCTTTTGTCTTTGTGCTTTGCTTCTTCTGCATTAAATTAAAGTTCTTGTTTTTCACGTTACAAGATCTGGGAATTGGGGAAGTGTTTTATTACGTTTTATTATTACGAAAAAGTCACCAAAATGTTCTGCTCTTTAAAAAGATACTTTTCGCAATCAACTTCGGGGTGCATTTTTAGTTTTTCTTTTATTAGAAAGGTTTTATTTCATCTAACACCTCAGTAAGAGAGAGAGAGAGAGAGAGAGAGAGAGAGAGAGAGAGTGTGTGTGTGTGTGTGTGTGTGTGTGTGTGTGTGTGTGTGTGTGTGTGTCGAAAAAAGGGTTGCCAGATTGGACAAAATGTACATCTATTGTACATCCAAAATCCTTACAAAGCACCTTACATGCTAACCAAATAAAAATTAGTACATTTTTATTACTTACGAGTGCAACAAAAATGCAATAGCATAAAATTTGAGAATGCACAACCGTTTGTTAGGATTTTCATCCAAAGTGCCAGTCGAAATATAGATTAAAAAATATGGATATATCCCCAATGAAGTGTAAATAAGGAAACAAACTGAGCAAAACGTACATGATATGAAGAGATTTTTGAAGCACTTGTTACAGTGATAATAAAGGGGTTGGTTATTGCTGGACTTCTGTCCATATATATATATATATATATAATCTGTGAGTTTGACTATGAAAAATGAATTTACTGCTTTAAAAACCATTAATACGCATTCTGACGTCATTTGATGCCACCAAGTTGCATAACGCATTAGTAATTTAAATATAGTGATGTAATGTATAAATAAAACATGGAAACAATACAATTATCAACTAAAAACGTTCTGTATTTACACTTAACCTTGACACTCTCTCTCTCTCTCTCTCTCTCTCTCTCTCTCTCAATAATAATAACAACGATAATAATAAAGGACCAAATGGAAGAGGCAGACGGCGGTGGGACTGGAACTGTTGGCGGAGGCCGGGAACTACTCGGCCCTTCAGAGGATGTTTCCCTCGCCATATTTCTACCCGCAGAGTCTGGTCTCAGGTCTGGACCCCGGAGCTGCCGCACTGTCCTACCTGTGCCGGGGCGCCGGTGCTCATCCCCCAGCCGCACCTGCAGCTCTGCAGCGACCGCCGCTCGTCCCGCGAATCCTACTGCACGGGCTACAGGGTGGCCACGACCCTCCCCCGCCTCTCCCCCCTTTGCCCGGGGTAGTACTGCCCAGACCGGCCCCACCGCGATGAAGCTCGGACTTTAAACTCTGTCCACACACACACACACACACACACACACACACACACACACACCCTGGCAGCTCTGGACTTGAAACTTAAGGAGAATAGAACTATTATATAAAGTCATTATATATACTTCTTTATACAAGAAGAAAAACTGTTGCCACTGTTAATTTATTAAATTATTTATGGCCCGTTTTTATATTTAACTTATATATTTATATAAGTTTATTATTTATCCCTTAGGTCCAGAACAATTTAGGAGAGACATCATTTTTAAATGACATAATTAATAACTTTAAGAACAAAGCGCACCTGGGTAATAATAATAATAATAATAATAATAATAATAATAATAATAATAATAATAATAATAATAATTAGGTAGTCGTAGTAGTAGCACCCCCACCAATATTATTATTATTATTATTATTATTATTATTATTATTATTATTTAAGCACGTGCTATTAATTAATTAATTAGTGAAAACCCCGGCATAAAATAAATCCCACTTTTTGATACTTATAAAAAATGAGAATCTGGATAGACGTTTTTTATTTCAATTGTATAAAAATGTACAAGTGATTTGTAAATATGAGCATTTGGCTAAAAGACAAATTTAGGACGATTGAGGCCAAAAAACCAAAACAATTCGCTTAAATTAAAACAACCCCAACGAAAGGAAAGAAACTCCAAAAACATTGAACAAATGGAGACTGCAGAATGTATGAACTGGGTGTCTGAATGGCAAGAAGAATATGTTGAGGATATTTGTGCTGAGAAATGTGATTTCGCCATAGTGATTGACAGCTTAGGGTTGCCAGATTGTCAGACCTGTTTTGCAATTTTCCCTATATTTCACCCTATCCATATAAGTGTAGAAAATCTGCATAAATACAAACACCTTGCACATAGAGAGGAACCATGGCCAACAGAAATGGAACCTAGCAACCTGGCAACCCTATTGCAAGCTACCTGGGGATTAAATAGTCTTTGTGGAAAGCCAAACGACCCAGAAAGTCCCTTTTCTTAAAGGTTGTCACGTTAACTGATAGGCTGCGTGTATTTGCCAATCGTATCCCTAACCTTCTGTGTTAGAGCAGATATTGTGCATTCATTCTGTACAGAGCCGTTCAGATTTCTTGTTATTCTTTCCTTGGTGAAGGTGTATATTGAGAATATTGATTTTGTGCAGTGATTCTTGTCCATAAACCCCTCCATCCCTTGTGCATATAGTGGTATGGACTTTAAAAAAAAACACTTATAGCTGCTGACGCACAGGAGAGGGGGGGGAGCGAAGTAATACTGAGAATTACTTTTATAAATGTCCAAATAAAGCTCTTTCACTAAACGATAAGGTGTGAACCTGAAATGAAAGCTTGCAGTGCTCTGGGTTGAACTGTAGCTTTGTTTGCTTTGTCCAGAATGGAGCTGTGGTGTTTTTTCTCTCAACTTTCTAGAGTGAATAAGGTGGAACTAATGAGTGAAATTCAAATTACAGAAAATGCTTTTTTATTGCAAACTAAACCAACAAATCCTGCCTTTATTTGGGTTAATTTGTAGTGCTGTTTGTAAATGTTAGTTTTTAAAATTTTAGTAACCTGAATTAATTGGTGGTGAGAACTCTAGCTGAGCTCTAAAGCAGAAATTCCCAGGAACTGTTCTTATATTCCCATGTTATAAGAGAACAAGGTTCCTAACAATGCATAAAACACGTTTAGCTCTGCCTTCTGTCCTTGGCTGTCACGTTATGAAGACATAAAACATTACAGGACATGCCGTGTCAACTAAGTAGACATGATGAGTGTGGAGTAGAAGTCAATTCCAAAAACAGGAATCAATGAATGGACTTTAATTTGAATGTCCGACAGAAGAACTGGTGCTGCAACAAAAAAAATGGTCGACAGTCATGCACTTGGAAAGAAATCTATTACTGTGTTTGAATCAATTTAAACACGACTGTCAGACACCTTGCTCAGAGCCTGCACTATTTGGTTAGCATGGTGGATTTAATTTGTCAAACCCTCCAAAAAAAGGTTCATAAGAGCAGCTCAGTGGGAGGAAACTTTAACCTTTAAAGAAAAGCCTGCACGTTTTTAAACTGGAATTTATACTCCAACTCAAGCTTAATTCTGCCTAAAGTAATTCTTCTTTCACTTTATTAGGAAACCCTTTCCATCTGCGTCCAACCAATGATCTAATTTGCCAATCATTTGGCAGCAGCGCAGTGTAAAAGAACAGTGGACACAGGGCAACTGCTCCAGGTACATTTCACACTGACCATCAGATGGACCAAAATGCATGGATGGGCTATGTAGGTATATGTTGATCTCATGGTTATTGGACATAGTAGTTTCTAGAGTTTGTACAGAATGGAGCAATAATAATTAAAATAATCCAAACAGCGGCTTGTTTACCAAAATATACAACAGAAAACAGCCAGACTGCTTAGAGCTAACAGAAAGTCTACAGTAACACATATGACCATTCTGTACAAATATGGTAAGCAGAAAAGCATAATTAAACCTTGAGGAAGGTGTGCTACAACAGCACTTTTACCACTCTAACCCAAGGCTAAAGTGGGCACAGGCTTACCAAACTGGAAAGTTGAAGATTGGAGACTTTTCGGGGCATCTTGCGTCACCACTCAAGGAGGTGGTGTGACGGGATTGAGAATGTTTTCTTGATCAACTTTTGCCCGCTAATCATTACTTGAATGCCTCAGTATATCTGAGTATTGTTGTTAAAGGGGATGTGCACTCCATTCTGGAACTTATCCCACGTCTAGAAGATATGCAGTATGATAAAGCATAAAAGTGGATTCGTGAACGTGACAGTGTTGTTCGGTGTCCAAGTCCCCAGATCTGAATCCAGCAGAAGAACTTTAGGATGTTTGGAGATTTGGAGGATTAAAGTGCACCTCCTAAGCTGTAGGAATTGTGTGAAGTGAAACCTCAAAAGAGTGTTCCGAACATCTTTTGGAATGCATGCCATGAAGAACTGAGGTAGTTTTGAAACAACGCTCAGTGTCAGTACGGTGCTCTACAAATGGTGCTCAATCATGAGCTCTGGTTTAGGGAGAGGCTTTTTGACAAACCTCAAAATGACCCATCAAAAACAGCAAAGCCCAACTCAGATCACATTATATTTGACAAATAAATCTCATTAGCACTGAACTCTTAAATAGGTTGATATTTGCTTTCCCAGTAACTGCTGGATTCTTATAGGTTATGTTAAGTTTGTGTGGGAGAAACATATAAAAGAGGACATCCATTTAGAAAACTTTACTGTTTTAATATTATAAAAGCAAACAAACAAAATTACACATAACATTTATGTGTGTATGTGTGTGTAACACCTTTATACAGAGCGACTTACAACTGATTGTACCATCTTAGGGATCTTATAGGGACTTAAGGACCCCCAAGGACCCCCTAAAACGGCAGCTTGGCAAATGTGGGATTTGAACCCTGGACCTTATGGTCCACAGTCTAGAACCTTAAGCCACCACAATCCAATAGAATAGAAAAGAAAAAAACATATATGCTTGAGCTTGTTGACTCAGAGAGGAAATGTGATCCAATGTCCTCAAGATGTGTGTGTTGGAGGACCATGGCTCAAACCAGACCTCTGCCGAGCCGTTACTGTTGGGTCCTTGGGCAAGACCCCACAGATGAGTGGATTGTAAGGCCGTATCCGTGTAAATAAGTGTAAATGTTATCAATTCACAGCGTATAATATATTGTAAACACAATCTAAAGCATTTTGAACTACATCAATATTTTGTGAATTTTAATCTATTTTTTTCTTGTTCCACACAAGTTGGACGACTTTAAAACTCTATCAGTTTAAACAGGCAAAAGTTTACACAAACACTGCAAAGATTCAGTCTTTTTAAAGTAAGATATTTTATGTCACTATACTTTTTGTAAAGTGTCAGATAATGTCACACCAAACTAAATGACACTCCTGAGTATTACTTCGTACTTTTAACTGCTACGATAAAAAAAAAAAACACGAGTTTCATTAATGACAAAAAATGGTTGACACTGGTGTAACTGGTAAAGCCCTGGTTTAAATCGGCTGACCAGCAGTCGCAGCCCTATAGCAACCAAACCATCACCCTACTGTCCAAAACACAACATGCTGGTCACGCTGTTGACTGTCTACACTTTTGTCTTTGTCTGCACACCCCCTCTAAAATAACATAAAAGAATGGACACACTCCGACTCACACACCTACATTGCTGTCCGGTGTCTGATCCGTTTTTGCATCATACTTCATCCCATTCAAAAGCCTAAACGCCCTTTTTATTCAGCCTCCATCAACAATATGCGATACGTGAAATATTAATAGTCACCAAAGTGTGTAATTGTTTGGGTGCCCTAAATGATCCCGTTTGGAAAATGGATTGTTTCCATCGCCCCATCCCTCTTTTTTTCTTGAGAAGCTGTGTTGGTTGTCTGCTGTTCTGCCAACGTGCTCCAACAGCTGGTCACCGGCCGACGGGACATCTGCTGAGCGGCGGCCGACGCTCTCTTTAAACCGGGCCAAAGATCAGTCCATGCAGCACAGGAGTCTGTTTTAGGGGGTGCTCACTCTTTGAATGGGACGTTAACGACTAGACAAAAAGTGCGTAATGGCTTTTAATTGAAAGTCGATAACAGGGATCCCGCTGGAACTGTCTCGTATCGCACATGTCAGAGCTGCTTAAGCGAAAAAAAGCCCACAGCGCTAAATCAACACCCAGTGGCTAATTTTAGACGACTGACCTACCCAGTGGAGCTGGCTCGTATCTCCTCCTCATGTTTGGGTCGACCAGGCCCATATTAAGATCTGTAAAGACCAGCACAGTTCCTGTCCAGGTTCAGCCTTGTGTAAAAGTAAAAGTTCACTTTTGCCAAATGCTCAGTTTAAAGTAGTTTTATAAGCTATGAATAGTTTTGCCAGGAAAATAGCAAAGACCAGCACATGTTGTGTTTCGGACACTAATAAGCTGGTCAACCTGCTTTACCATTAACCAACTTATTTGGAGCAAAGCTCACACGATCTTGCTGATCTTTGGGGTTTTTCTTTTGTATCTACTAGATGTTTATTCCCAATATACATCAGTATTAACACAAGTACCGAACATTTTGTCACCAAGACTAACACCACACACCAGGATTCACCTCCAAAGAGTTTATTTCGGTGTCACAAAGAGAATAAGCATAATAATAATAATAATAATAATAATAATAATAATAATAATAATATATAATTGTAAAATATTATATATAAATTATTATATAATATATAATATACATTATTATTATTATTATTATTATTATTATTATTATTATTATTATTATCCTCTTTGTGACACCAAGAAAATTACATTTAACCTATTCAGCTCTATATAAATTAAACAAAGACAAATAAGTCTTCTTACATTGTAGCCGTTATTTATGGCCCATTCAGTTCTCAAAGAGTTAATGAGAATTTTAAGAAAGCAAAAGCTCAATTTAATCCAATTCTTCTCTTTTAAAAAATCTAAAAATAAATCTCCTATTTAGGGAAAATAAGTTTTAATTTGGAGTTTGATATTTCATCTGTTGCAGAATTAACTGGTGGCTCCAATAAACAAAAAGGATTCAGAATAACTTAAAATAAAATAAAAAGTGGATTGCTTAGGATCCAAGTATCGCAACACTATTTTAAGCAATTTGTACTGAATAAATAAAAAAGAAATCAGAATACTATTTTATGTAGATAAACGTAAACTTTTGAATTGAAACCTGTGTTTTTTTTAATTACTAAATTAATATTTGTTTGTAATAACCGAACAATAATGCAACAATAATTCTAATAACATAGAATAATAATAAATGCGATTATTTCAGAAACCGTATTTAATTTGATCTAAAATGTAAGCATGGCCAATCTGTGAATAGTTTTGCTGCTCACACAGTGGAAAGGTGTCCCAAATTAGTTTTGCTCAAATATGTAAAGTAAAAAAAAAAAAACATTATTATAAAGTAATGGCCTAAATCTGTTGCTCTTAAGATCACCCATTTCTTGCAATAATCCAACTCTTTATTTGTGTTTCTTCCCAAAAACAGCATCGACCCCTCCAGTCTTAATGAAAAGGGGTTATTCTTGCGAACTGCGCAGCTGATTGCACAGAAAAGCCACCCCGGTCCTGTTAAAAGCCTCTCTCTTTTCATTTTTCTTTTCTTTTTTGCATGTGAAAGGATGGCAGTAAATCCCCGCGGCTCTAAGGGCGTCTTGTGGCCGGCTCAAGGTTAATGAAGTGCGGCCAGTGCGGCGCTAAGCTCAGGCAAAACACCAAATACGATCACGGAGCACAGAGGCTCGGGATCAGGCGCTCTCATTAAAGCTCATTGACTCAGAATAAATAAGAAAATCCAACAAAACAGCAGTCGGATGGAATTAAAGAGTCGATCAAAGTGCAATTTGCATTGTTATGAAGGCGTCTTTTCTTTTTGTCCCCCGAGAATTTTGCACATTTGTGTTTCTGGGGAAGTAGAAATGTGAATTAATATGTCTGCATAATAATGAAAAGTTACAAAAGAATAAAACAGACCTAATAACTTAACTGTGTAAGATAAACGTAATTAGGAAAAAAAATACTACAACAACTACTACAATTTCTAAAAATAATATTGCGGTTGCAAATTGTCTTTGTGTTATTAATAATAATAATAATAATAATAATAATAATAATAATAATAATAAAGCAACAATTATTTCGACTATAGCCAGGTTATAATTTTTAAACATATTACTGGCAAAATTATGAGAGGCATAAACAATTTGAATATTATATTAATTATTCATTTAATTATTAGAAAAATAATAACAATAATTAGAGCAAATGGTCTAATCCAAGCCATTACATTTGTTTTTCATACTATAATTACTAATTTTAGTATTAATTAGAACTGGTAACCAAATTGTAACTTTTTTTGTCCCACAAACTAAATCTAACCTAATATTAGGCTTTATAGTTTTTTACACACCAGTCAAATGAATAAGGCTTTTGTTGCAAAATATGTACAAATGCACTTTCTAAATGTACATGTATCCGTATGATCTAATCTAATCATCAGACTCATCACTGCTCAGTGGCATGTGGCTCTGGCACAGGTACAGTGGTACTGTAAAGTTTGTGAACCTAAAAGATGCCCTAATAATCCGATTTACACAGTACACCAATTAAGCACATTAGATAAATATGTAATTGGCCATTTTCTTACTGAGGAACAACATCTGATATGAAATATCTGTGCTTTTAGTATTTAGTGTAACCCCCTTATGCAACAATAACCATAACTAAATGTTTTCAGTAAATGTTGATCAGTTTTGCACATCAGCTTGAAATAATTGGATCCCCTTCCTCCTTTCCAGCTTCAACTCTGAGATCTTGGTGAGTTTTAATTGAGTTAATTTAATTGGACTCTTTTCTTGTGCAGCACTTTGGCCGACACTAGCTGTCTTTTAAATGTGCTCTATAAATAAAGGTGACTTGACTTTGTCACATGAACTGCTCACTTAAGCCCCTTTAGCTTGTACATTTCTATTAGATTAAGGTCAGAATTATGACTTGGCTATTCAAAAATATAAACTTCATTCTTCTTTAAACCTTTTTTGTTTTTTAAGCAGGGTCGTGGTTTGTACTTGCCACATAATTTCCAGATTTAGATCATGGACAGATGTCCTGACATTTGACTTTAGACATTCCCTGTATAGTTCATAGTCCACTGTTACATCAATGACGGTAAGCTGCTCTGGCCCAGATGCAGCAAAAGAGACCCAAACCATAACACTACCACCACTATGTTTCACAGGTTCTTATGTTAGATTCCAGAGTTTTCCTTTTTTCCAGACATGAAACTCATTTAAGTAAAAAAGCTCTATTTAGGTCTCATCCAAAAAACAAAATGTGTGTCAATTTCATTAGCTTTCTGGCTCCACGTGATCTTTAGCAAACTGCACATGAGCAGCAGCATTCATCCAACAGAGCAGTGGCCACCCTGACATGCACACCATGTTGTACAGGCTTCTCCTGATGGACTCGTTAGCATAAGACAATGAGCGTGAGGCCTTTAGTTGCTTAGAAGTTTCCTATAGTACATAATATGTGAACAGCTCTTTTTCTAAGTGACCACAGTGAACATGGTTTGATAGATTACACCTGCTTGTCATCCCATGCATTGAAACAGCTATAGTTCTCTTTATTTAATTATAGGATTTATGTGAAGGTCCGGTGATGTTTTAGCTCGTGGTTATGCAATAATGTAGGACATTTTAAAGGATTCACAAACCACTGTAGCAAAAGTCCATTCTGTTTGAGATTTTCCTCGACCTAAATTAGGATATTTGATTGTATTATTTAAATAAGTAACTCAATTCTACCAACGCTTACATCATCACCCTGGCCTATTTTCACAATATAATTCAGCTCCTTTGACAAAAAACTCCTGTGCCCAGAATGGCTGTGGAAATCTGGGGCAGGGATTTGCCAGTAGGTTCAGAAGCGCATGCTGGAGTGTCATGACCCTTGTGACTCTGAACAAGGTGGCTCGGACGGCGACAGCATGCCAAGCCTCTCTCCTCTAAACCCGCGTCCTCTAAATTGGTCCAACAGGAAGGAGAAGAGTTGAAAGGTAGAGGGTAGCAGATGGAGGTAGACATAAAATAATCAGAATCCCAGTAAATCACAGAAAAATAATACAGAGAGATACAATATTGATTATGTTACAAAACCTCAAAACATTATTTCCCACCTGTAATTATAACTGCAATAAAAGTAAATCAACTCTCGTCAGTGCGTTAGATATCCCAAATTGTAAAGAGGACAGGGAGAAAACGGCGACAACATGGACGCTGAGGGAAGGACACTGGACATGAATGAGATCAGTGTGAGCATCGCCTCTGGTCAGCGACATCGGCCGTGTCTGCCCCAGCAGGGAGCTGTGTAAGAGATACTGCTATTAACTGACAGGCCGAAAATCGAATCAATATGTGAGGGATGTGGGAGGACCAATGGGGTATCTTTGGCCACCCCCACAAACATCCGAAAAACACGGATAAGTAGATGAAACTCCTCTGAAAAGGAAAGGGAGCAGATAGATGCTGAGAGTCTTTGTGTTACGGTCTATATGGAGCATTTCCATTGACCTGTGCATTACAGTACTCCATAACATAATGATCTAATCAGCCAATCACATGGCAGCAAGCCTGTGCATTTAGGTGTGTAGACACGGTCAACATGACCAGCTGAAGTTTAAATGTGGGGATAAAAGGTGATTGAAGCGACTCTGAACATGGCATGGTTGTTGGTGCTAGACGGGGTCGGTCTGAGTATTTCAGAAGCTGACGATCTACTAGGGGATTCGTGGACAATGCCAATGACTGTTACTAAAACTAAATCTGAAATAAATCATAGAAAAATCCGGGTATATGCTGAACAGATTTCCACTCAGAAAGTCCAATTTATAGCAGTGTATAATATAAAACCGATTCTTGTATTGCTTTAACCTCCGTCCAGAAAGCCGGGCTGTAATGACCTGAGATTACAGCAGGATATGTTGTATGTATGACAGAGTGCAGCATGTTTCGGGGGCTCATTTATACTGAATTAGATTTGAAAAACAGGAACTTTCTGGAGCCTCTCTGAAGCCCCCTGGGTCAGTGGCGTGGACCCCGGGAGCCCCAGAGCCTCATAAACATAAAGGAGAGAGTAAGAATGAATAAAGGATGAGGGGAGCTATACATGTATTTTTAACGCTCGCCTGTGTGAAGCGAGGCGAGAGTGTGTGATGGGCTGTGTGAAGGCGCAGGGGCCAAAGGGAGGGGATGGACACTGGGTTATTGTTTGTTTTCATGCTCCAGTGTGACAGGCCATGTGCTGCATTAGGAGCAGAAAAACACACACACACATACTCCTGGGAGTTTGCAGCAGAATCTGAAGTGTCAACTGACGTTCTTCTTGTCAGCTGGAGCCCGATTATATATCAGGATATCAGGCATTGAGCTGTACTCCGTGGCATTTCTCACCTTCCATTTCTAATTCATGGCTTCACCACATCGGATCATCCAAGAAATGCAGGAAAGTTGCCATTGCATTGCCCCCGGATGGAGGAACGAATCTATGAAAAAGCAATCGCTATTGCCCCAGTTATAGCCTGCATTGCTTGGTGGTTGACATTTTTATTTTTATTTCATAAAGCTAATTGATGGCAAGTAATAGATCTCTGTCTCGCCTTTAATCCCGGCCATTTTTGTAAACCCCCAAAGAAGATTGTCATCATCAGAACGTAATCCTGATTCTCAATATACAGTCGATTCGGGTTAATTGGACCACCGGTTAATGGGACCAGCCGCTTATTCGGGCCAAATCCTAAAGTACCGAAACAAATCCTGTTAAATACCTGTAATGTTATTCGCTTATTTGGACCAAAATTCCGCTTAATCAGACCAAAGAACGTAAGAGCGAAAAATAAATATGTAATATCCGGGGTTACCAAAGAAACTCTTCATCACTACATCAATACAACACTCCCGAGTTTCTTCCCAGCCCTCTACTTCCACCTACAGGTCTTTGCCTAACATTTCCATTTACTACAAAAAAGAAGCCCCAAGTCGCCACTTAGCCACTGCAAAAGCACGTCAGATCACACTGGATAAGTTCTTCAAACGTTGACTGGAATTTAGT
>JAVSBV010000055.1:1598822-1610772 GCA_033117975.1 Parotocinclus spilosoma
TTAGGCAAAGACCTGTAGGTGGCAGTAGAGGGCTGGGGAGAAACTTGGGAGTTTTTGGGTAGTGATGCCAGAGACGAGTTTCTTCACGGATATTACATACTGTACATGTTCTTTGGTCTGATTAAACAGATTTTGGTCCAAATAAGGGAATAACATTACATGTATTTAATAGGATTTGTTTCGGTACTTTAGGATTTCATCCGAATAAGCGGCTGGTCCCATTAACCGGAATCGACTGTATAAAACTCTGGAACTATGGGGACCCAAAACTTCCAACTGTAGCACCATGTTGCCCAAATACAACACAAAATATGGTAATAATACAAAATAATAGGATCATATAATAAAAAAGATTGTGAGCAAAAGCGAGAGTGGACCCCCGTGCACCTACTTTATAAACTGGACCAGACTAAGGACAGAACCGAACTAAGGACAAAACAGAGCCTAGACAGAGACAGTGGCAACCAGGTGATGGAAACAGGCATCACCCTTGTGATCAAAAGGCATCCATTATAATATTGCTAAACAACAAATCTAATGGTGGCTTAAGACTTTTGCACACCACGATATATTATTCCAATATGGCTGGAACCTAACTCTGGGAGCCTAACGCAGTGTCCTTCTAACGTGATTCCACTTTAGCCCAAAACACGCTATGCTTAATAGCTTCCGTTAATGCTGGTTTATTGCTGATTTGTGCTTTACGAGCTGCCACCTGTCCTAGAAAAAAACGAGAGCCCAGCAAACACAGAGACACATGGAGAGCAGAGAGGAACCGGAGCTCAGGGTTTAACGCTTCTGTTTGCCAGTGTAGCTCTTCCTCCCTGGTTCTCTCTGAGAGCTTTATCTGTGGGAACGAGAGCCTCCGTGCCATGCTGCAGTATGCCTGCACTGTGCCAAGGACGACAGGGCAGAATTAACCCCTGAGTGGAGCTGAGCTAACCAACCAGCAAGGCCAGTGTGATATACACACTGGATCAGAGAGATTAGGCTCAGACTAACCCTGATCTGCTCCTTCACGTTCCTCTGAGGACCTTAGGGAGTCAGAATAATGGATACCTGTTCCCTGTTGAGTTTAGCTTATTGATGACTTTCTAGGGACCATGACAAATATGAATGTGTATAGACTTGGCTATTAGCTTACCAACAGCCATGGACGTTCTGATTGTTGTTGTTTGTGAAGCTTTGCAAGTTAAAAGAGTTAGTTTAAAGTTGGTCCGTGTTGAGCTGCAGGTGTGTTGAGGCTACAGAAGTCCCTGACCCTTGCTACAGAACATCAAAGATCAGCATAGACATCACCAGTATGACCATATGTTGGATTTTGGATACTGGTATGCCGGTTAACAGCACTGGATGCTGGAATAATAGTAGGCTGATCACCAGAGTGCACCAGTATTATCAGCCATAAAGGTCGACCAGTTAAACCAAGCCTGGACCAAGACATGTCGCTGCTGTTTGCTGTTTTAAGCAGGAACAGTGATATCACTGTAATCGATTCGAATTTAATTTCACTAGCTGGTTCAACTTGAACAATTTGCTTTGCGTTCTGGTCGACATGCAAGTCAGCACGCTGTGTAATCGCAATAAAACTGGTTTTTAATAAGGCGTGTGCTGAGGTGTGATCCTAAATGCAGCTGAATGATAAGTTTGTTCCCGAGTCATTCATTAAGGGAAATAATTAAGCAGACAGATTGTTTGCTCAAAGACACGCAGCGGTTTCCCCGTCAGGAGGTGCGCATGTGATGCCTGCGAACGTAATCGATGTGACCAAGCAAGAGCAGGCTGTCGTTAATAAATACACCTACAGCCCAAGCTGAGTATTATCACATTCACATAGCTGCACTCAGAAAGAAAGACCAACCCAGTAAATGGTGCCTTTCTCTTTCTGTCCATCTATCCTATGTCCAGGACATGTTTTTGCACAACGTAACACCGCAAGACGCTAGACATATCGAGCTCGTCCAGAACGCCGGTGATTATTGAATAATTAATGACTCCCTTTCTTCTTAGCCTTTGTTCCAGCTCATCAAAGATTGCGGCAGTTAATCCCTTTCTTATATAAATAGCTCTTTGGCGTGGAGGGCAGCAGCCGCGCGGCAGTCTAACCCTTCTGTCCCTGAAACTGCAGCCAGGATAAGCTGTGAGTGTGTTGGATTGGCACACGGTGCTGCCCAGGGCCTGCCGCTGAGCTGGCCTTCGCTACAGATGGAGGGCAGGGCTGGGCAATGCCAGCTTGTCAGTCGGATTAAAACGACTCATTTATTCACTGAAGTATCGCGCAAAGCGACCACGCCGAAACAGGATGGCGTGGAGGGGATGACGGAGAGCCAGTGGGCAAGAGAGGGGAGGGTGATTAGGGGCAGTAATAAACTGATAGTGGCTCTTAAGCTAAATGACCCCTTGCCAACTTTCTCTTGCTCTCGTTCTTCCTCCCTCTCCATTTTTCTGTTCCATTACTTATCTCTCTAGGGCTGCCAGAAGCCATTATGCTAGTGTGCGGAAGGTGGCCAGCAGGGTGGCGTCCTCCAGTGCCTAGGTGACAGATTGCCACGCCGCAATGGCGGTGGAGAAGGATAGGGCGGAAACCGATTGGCTTTGGTGGTCAGGAAGTGAGCGCTGAGCGTCCAAGAAGGAAGACGTGGGAGAGAACGGAGAGCAACGATGACAAGAGCCGGCTGTGTGACCTTTAGCATCAGGTGAGTTCCTTAAAGGGCCATGAACCCCATTTTGAGGAGGGAGCTTGGCAGCAGAGGGCAGCATAGAGCGGCAGGGGCCAGTGGGAGTGCCAGGGCCATAGGGAGGGCAGAGGCGAGGATCAAGCCTAATCCAAGCACTAAAAGGCTGACCACATCCCTCTCGGCAATATTGTAGAGTGGTTCTGCGCGGACAATCATTTCAACATGCAATATAAATGTAACAAGCACAACAGTGGTAAGGTATGTTTTATTGCCTGTACTTTGGCATTGATCTTATACAACAAGCAAGTAACCAGCACTGGTTTTTAGTGCTGGAAGAGCCAGCTGTGGACCTGGGTTGAGCAGTTACGGATCCCTATGATGGCCTGTCGCCCTGTCCAGTGTGTACCTCCAGTGATTTCAGGGGATAAAACAGGATGATCTGAAATGCATATACGACCATCAGATGGTTTAGCGGTCTAATACGCTAAACCACCACAGCAGGAACATGGGTTCAGGACAAGAGCTCCAGTAATTTTATGTGTTAGCCTCCAGAGCCCCCACAACCCTGACCACGCTTTGTTACAACGTGAAAAGAAATATGCATACATTACTGCGCAAAAGTCTTTGGACACCATTAGTTTTGTTGTTTTAGCAACTATATAATGATAACACATTGCCAACAATTAGATCCAAACATTTGAAGCCTGCAGTAGCTGTTTTTGTTTGTTTGTTTTTACAGATTTCTTCCCCTGTTTTTAATGATGAATACACATTGCAGTTTGCCATGACTAACCAACTGTATATATCTGCTATAACTAATCTTAGGCTTTTGCACAGTACTGTAATTTGGCAGCCTGTACAGCTGCACCAACCCCTCCACCCCACTGAAATACTTGTGAAATGTAATTGCTACATATAGGGTGTAGAAATGTGGTCGAACCCAGGCTTTTAATTTGTGCTCTTGAGATGCGGTCCCCAAAAATGTGCAAATTTTGAAGGGAGCGCGGACGAGGTGACATTCACCTCACTCCTCTTGATCGCCTCGATTCCAAAAATAGATCCTTCAAACGAGGCACAGCTTGAACAGGCAGGTAATGAAACAATCATGTCATGCAAGCCTCTAAAAGATAAACAATGCCAGTCAAGAGAATGTCGAAGAGGGCCGCTTTTTCCGCAGTCACATCCGTGTGGTTAGGCTAGTCTGTCCCTCGCAGCCAGAAGAGGTGAGCAAGAGCTGAGTAATAAGAGAAGAAAGTGTCACAGACAGGTTAACTGTGGGATCGGTCAATGCCAGCAACCCTGTGCCTCTCAAATCCCCCTTTCTCGTGTCACCGGCGGGCCAAAAGAGAGAGACAGGGATAGAGCGAGAGGGGGAGCGAGAAAGAGCGAGTGGGGGATGAAGCTTGGAAAGGTTTTATCGGGTCTAATTACTCCCGATAGCTGTAATTTACAGGTTGGCAGCGGGGGGAAATCGGCAAGATTCACACTTCCGCGGGTCAGCATCTGTTGTCATTACGGCGCAAGGCTCGTCGAGGGCCGGTCAGCTAGTCTGAGGAATGGTAAACAACAAACCGCATGTGACAGATTAGTGGCACAGGCTAAAGGACCTTCCACTGACACATCATTCCTCTCACTCTGCGAGTTTGTTTCGCGGCAGCTGTCACCAATAAAACAGAGAGGCAGCCTGAAACGGGGGGGCCAACTGCTGGTGGCTTTTGTTCCAGTTCCAAGGAAGGAGGTGGCAGGAAGGGAGGGAGAGTGACCTGTTTAACAGAACTGGACTTAGTTTATATTCACACAGGAAAAACTGGGCACCATTATGTCAAATTTTCTGCTGACTGCGTCGTAATTAGGTGCTGAGGACTCGAGTTGTGGGTCCCTTCTACAAATTGGAGCTGCCAGCTTTGTGTGGTATTCTGTGTGTGGCAGAAAAGTGGAGTAAAAAGGAGCTAAGTGTTTGCTAAGAAAGGCCTTAGGTGAATCAGCTTTGGCGTGAACCCACAGACCGGTATGCCTTTCCAAAGCCCACAGGTTAAAGAGCAGAGAGGAAAAGATGTGGTCAGCCAAGGCCTGGTGATCCTTATTGCACAGTTCACATTCCCCCAACTGATGGATTCTGGCAGGGAAACGCTACCCTGACCTCCCCTTGAAGGACGTCCACCTTACCTCAGTGAAACCACAAAGGACTATATATCATCCTCATCTCAGTTCAGGATAGATTCTGATTGGCTTGCTGAACTTTTTGGTCCCACTTGTTGATTTCATCTCTCTTTTTCAAGGTGGTCCGCAATTACAAGATGCAACACGCCTCTATAAATCAATCTCTGAGCCCAATCTCGTTTGGACACTGCTTGCCAGGTCGAATTGCAAAAGTCGGGTGTGTACTTGGAGCTCTGGTTCCAGGTAAATCAAACTCGTCAAGGACACTCTTGGAAGCCAAGGTCTGTTTCCCAGCTGCCAGCGTTTTGGCCCTTGCCATTGCCGAGTTCATGAAGTGCTCACCCAATGTTGTCCAATCACCAAACACATCCATTAGACTGTCCAGCAATTGGACAGAGCCGGGCGCGGTTCAGCCCGGTCTCACCTAGAAGCAGAATAATGGTTTGGTCTTTGTGCCAGCCTTTTAGAGGGCCTCTGCTCCCACAATTGCCATATGGGCAGCCCAGGCTTGTTCCATTAGCACAGGAGACATGGCGGTAAGAACCCTGGCGCTTGCAGGCCTCTCTCTGCACTGCCACAGAGCACAACCCAACCCATTGCCAGCTGTCAGTAGCAGGCCGACTGACATATAGTCTTCTTCTGACCCGACTCTGCTCGGTCAGTGACCACCAAACTGAGACAACTTATCATCCGTTTCCACTGAACCAGTGGGACTAGTGGAACTTTAATAGAATAGGCAAACCAAAAAAGGCCCTGGAACAAATGGAGTTCTCGGGGGAGCTCTGCATTGAGTAGGTACTCCCCACAGAAAAGTGGACATTTTGTGTATTTTGGTTATGTGAAGGTCCTCGAGCTCAACTCACATTCCCAAGACCTTGCAGGTTCCAGACTTCAGTTTCACCCACTGTAGCTCGGGCGCAAATTAAACCCTGGCCTTACTGGTCCGTTCTAGCTCACTTTAACCCATGTATATGATCCTTCTCCTCCAGTTAAGAGCCTGGTGAATTGGGCAGGACCACATAGACTGTACCGGATTGGACTAAAGTTTTATTTAAGGTCACTAAAAGACCTAAAAAGACATCGCACTTTTTGAGTTTTGTGCCTGAATGAGAAAGTTGGCTGCAGTCAAGCAAAAGTTCTGGCTCGCCAGAATGCTCACAACGTTTTGAAGAAAAACAGCAGCAAAGAAGAAGGATCATACTGTCACAAATGGGAGAAATACACCCCACCAGCGGGATGGAAACAGCCCTGCACCTGGCCTGAAGGAAAGACTGAGAGAGAAAGGCGAGGGAAAAGGTTCAGATGTTCTGTGGCTCGCATGGGAATGTCAGTATGTTTTTCAGGCTGTACTTGCCACAGGACCGGAGGCCTTTTTTTAATTAATCATCCCACTTTATGAATTATTAATCCACTATCACTGTGCATACACACCGTTACTCATTTGTCTCCTTGGCTTTTTTAGCACACTTAAGTTTCCATTTCTTTTAATGAGGTGCGATTCTTAGGAGAAATAAAAGTAGATTAACCCGAGTGCACACTTAAATGAGATGTGCTAGAGGCACTGGCAATCTGCACCTGCACTTCAGGGAGTTATAGACTCAGCATGAATCCAGGCTAGACAAATGGTGTCAAGATTAACTAGATTATCCTGCAAGTTCGAGTGGCATGGACATCAAAGTTATGGTGCTTTAATGGCTTTCATTGGTCGTCGAAGGTTGATCTAACCTTTTTCCTCATCGAATACCAAATGAAACACTTGGGAAAAACGTCTCATCTTTGTAAGTATCCTTACCCTGGACGCAGCGATTTGGCTGTGCAGACCGGCCCCGAGGACACCGTGGCCCAGAGCGGCCTTGAGGACGCCTCAGCTCAGGAGGAGGCAGAGGATCTGAGCGAGAGCAACACCTGTCAGGTAAGCCTTCGCAGTCGAAGGCACACGAAGCATGAAAAGCCGTCAGCTCTGACGGCTAATCTCCGGCGCCCCGTCTTGCACGGCATGGCCAGGCTCCACGACGAGCCACAGGCGGCCAGAGCACATCAAATTCCCCCATCCTGCTCGAGATGCCACCAGCACCCACCACTGACTACACAAGAAGGATTGCTGGGAAAGGCAGAGGAGGGAGGAAAGCGATGCTCTAAATACATTTCATTATCATCATTATAATTATATCAGTGATTGTGTGTTTTGGGTAATGCGCCACAGCACCTCTCCCCTGGGTTCATCCAGCTGAATGATTAAAGCACATGCGATGAACCATCAGTCACCACGTCCCTGTAGGACTCGATGGATGTGTTCAAAGAGCTCCGCTGAGAAGGATGCTGCAAATTAAACAGTGAAAGCTGCCGTTCTGAGTAATGCAAGGGTCTACTGTGAGCACAGATAGAGTTTCTATATTCTGAAAAGAACATGAAGGTGTTTCAAGAGCGTGTGTTCATGGAAAAAAAAAATCAGTATTAACTTAACCGGCAAGTTTATGTAAACTAAAGTTGTTGTGGAAAAACTATATGATCCAGTATAAAATTGTGGACTGTTGTAGCCTATTGGTTAAGATACTGGACTCGATCAGAAGGTCCATGGTTCAAATCCCCACAGTTGGGTCCTTGAGCAAGACCGGGATGCCAAGCTGACCCTTCTACAGTCTAAAGAAGCTTGGTCTCTTTCCAAGGTTAGTGGCCAATAAACCACATTTTTGGGGAGGTCACACTAACTACTTTTGCCTACAGAAGAATTATTAATTGTTAAAACTTTACAATTACGCTTACAATTCTCCTGTCATTTCTGTTTGGGTCTTATAAAAATAGTTATATATGCTCATTATACTATTGCATATAACAAATAATTTAACAGTGGCCTAAGACTTTTACGCAGTACTGAATATAATTACATATATTCAGAGATATAAGGGGGTTTGGACATTTTTTTTTATTTATGAAACAGTTCACAGAAGAAAAGCAGCTTTAGTAAGAGTCTTGAATTCAAAACGGAAGTTTCTGAGAACCTGTATTCAAATCCCTGGTCAGGCTTGCAACGTGCAGGTCAGGTGGTGACTTTCAATATCACAATGTTCACTCTGCCCGTTAACAGGAAGAGCAGAGGGTCATGGGGGAGATGATCCAGAGATTATCCCAGAATTTGCAGGGCACTGGCAGAGATACATGCTGTACAGCAAGGGTATCGGTCCATTGCAGGGCTCCTTGAACACACAATCTGACCTTCTCAAGGATCAAGCTTAGGTCCTTAGAAACTGCTGTTTCCAGCTGCTGACTCTTCCCTCTGAGCCTGAGGATTTATTATGCTGTGTGTATAATAAAAAAAAAAGAAAGAAATGTTTGTAGGGAACACATTTAAGTTTTGGAATTGAGACTAACATTTAACAAGTCCATTTAGTTAAAAATACTAATTAAAAGGACCCCTATCCAGGAATACGATGGGCATATGTCCTGTCCAAGTATACGCCTACGGCCTGTGCGTTAAGTTCTTTGGGTTTAGGGCCTGGACCCCAATGAGCCTGTCCAACATAAACGAGACTACACTACTCACAAAATGGGGGGATATTTTAAAATGAATATAAAGACAATCCCATCTGGACAATCTGATCCTGTCAACAGGTGCGTTTTGGCACTCTGTGGTGATCATACACCCTACTGAACTGCCGATGTGGGGGCACTCTGGTCCAGTTTGACATGCTCCTGTTCACCCCTATGAAAATACGTACTACTCAATCACCATAATTGAGTTTGCACCTCATTTGCATAATCAAACAACTTTTCCTTTGCTTTCCTGATCATCTTGTTTTATAAAATAAAATCAAACGCTTCTTTTTTAATATTTCTTCATATTCATTTTGAAATATCCCCTCATTTTTTGTGAGCAGTGCAAGCTTTTGCATATATGATATAAACACTCTAAACCTCACACGGTACCTGTGTGTTTTGGGTATGTTAATGGTGCTGAACTGTGAGGACTTCCCACTATATTTTATTATTTTAATAATAAATAATACATCTGATTAATTCCTAGCTTAGTATATATAGGACAGTAGTATATAGTATAGCGTATAGTTACTATATATAGTATAGTACATTCATTATTTTCCGCTTAGTCCACACGGTGTCGCGCGGCCAGCCGGTGCCCTCCTGGCAACTCTGGCAAGGAACACCCTCGATGGGGGTGCCAATCCATCGTAGGGCACACACACACACACACAATCACACACTAAGGACCGCTTTAGAGACACCAATTGACCTAACACGCATGTCTTTGGACTGTGGGAGGAAACCGGAGTACCCGGAGTAAACCCACACAGACATGGAGAGGACATGCAGACTCCCCCCTGGGACTGAACCCGGGACGTTTTTTGCTCTGAGGCAGCGGTGCCACCCAGTATAGTCCAGTATCACCACATCACAATAATAAAAACAAGTCTTGATTCTTACAGTGCGGTTTGTACACAGTGTTTCTTTTCAAAGCTCGTCTCGCACATATAAGCTTAGAATAAAATAAATCCAATACAGCTCAGTCAATTAACCAGGTACAAATAGGATATGAATAGCAAAAGATGCTTCTACATTATGGTTTGTAACCCGTAATCCGATAAGCCATGCAGTCCTGTAGGAGTAGGCCTGCTCAGACGCAGGAAGACAATCTATGAGACAAGGATTGATGAATGTTTAATCCGACAATCCGGCACACGTCTAGGAGCGCTCGTCCTGAGTCGAAACCCGGGAACGCGGCACAGCAGGTCTCTGAAAAATTCATACCATACACACATCATTAGGATTATAATACGCTGTGCTCCCTGTTTATTTATCTGATCGTCGAAACAAACGACAGAAAGGGGGGAGATTAAAATATTTGCGCCATTACGTATTTGTCAGGCAGATTTGTAGCAATTTGTTTCAACAGAAACCTCCTGAATACTTCTGACACCACAACTTATTTCATTCTGTCTGATTGCCTCGACTGTTTTAACGAGACTGAGATCAACGAAACCTTACACAGATCTAAGATCTAGCAGTCGATATCCTGTCTCTAGTTTAACTCCGTCCATTTGCTTGCTCATCCTGGGCCTTTAGCTTCTCTGTCCATGGGTTACCTTGATAAAATCTCAGTCAAGGTGAGAAAGCACCTTCGATAAGGCACCAGTTCATTACTCACCAAGTCTTTTACACTCTGTTACAGGTCATTAGAGGTCATTTAGACTGACCAATGCACGTTTTTTTGCATTGGGAAACCATTATACCCTTCTTTATGTATGTTGCTTTGTAACACTACTGAGTTTCTTGTTGATTTTTTCACCCTCATCAACTATTAAGAGGATTTATTTAGTCTTTTGTTTTGATCTTAAGCTGTAGGTTGTTTGTGCTCTCGTGAGGAAATGTTTACTAAAGAGAGAAATGCAAGGTCTGTAAGGTTCACTGGATAATGGAAATGTAAGGACGCTTAAGGAGAAACCGTTACACACTTCACCCCTTTTTCCTCCTAATTGTAACAATTACCCTGAATCTGGAGGCTGTACCACCCAAGTGAGGATTCATGGATGAGCAATGGGAAACACTGGGATTCAGTGTCACTTTGCAAGACAGGTCATTTATAAATGGTTGCACGGTTTAAGCTGTCACGGTTCTGCCCCCCCCCCTCAAGTCCCGCCACCGGTCTCCTGATAGGCATCATATGCTTTCGACAATAAATCTCTCACCTGTCTCTCACCTGATGTAAGATAAATGGTGTGACGGATGTAAAACAAACAACAAACCTGAATGGGGTTTATTCAAATCAGAAAAAGACAGCATCATTTTTTAATGATTTAATTCTAAAAGTCCTAAAATGATCAAATATGTTATATTTACATCATAGAGCTGCTTGATTTAGTTTTATAATGGATTTTAAAAAATATATAAAAACACAATAAAAACAGATAAATTGACTATTGTTTTTTTTTTTTTTTTTTTTGTAATGTAGTTTTGTTGACAATAATCTTATATAATATCTTATAATAATATAATATAATAATATAATAATAATATATTAATAATAATCTTGAGTCTTTTTTTTTTATAAAGATTACAATTCAAATTAAGTGAAGTTCGTTCAATTAAATCAAAATGAATTAAAAACAAAATAGATTTTAAGAAAATGTTAGCTTTTGTTGTAATAAAAATATGTAGAAACATTTTGCCCCGACAAAACATCAAATACATTACACATTAGGTGTTGACATGAGTTTGAGATATTAAGATTTAATAAATAAATGAATGAATGAATTAATAATCCACTGTAAATGTTATTCTGTGTAATTATTTCGTTATATGTAATTGCTGACATTACTGTGGTATTTAACAGCCAAAATGTATCATTTTTATTTATAATTCTTTGAAAGTAAGGATACGCTTGGCATTAAAGTCATGGGTCTGGCAACACAATGCTGTAAAAACACGAACATGATATACATGGCAACCTGTAACGAACAGACAGCTCTAGATTCTCCTCCTTTTCCGTTGCCGTAACATCCTGGAGACCAAAGAAGTTTGTTTTTGTGAGGAAAATGGCGGCTTGTGGAGCGAGCCTGGCCGCGGAGGCAGAGGACCCGGGGCCGGAGGATGATTTTTGGGCAGCGCAGGGTCCCATAGTGAAGCGGGATCCGGTGATTAAACTGATGAGTCCGTTGAGCGGACTGAAGGCGCTCACGTGGTCTGAAGATCAGCGAGTGGCCGTGTGCACAGCGAGCAGCGCGTGTGTGTTGGAGCTGGTGTGTGATCTGCACACACACACTCAGGATTTAGTGTTACACCGAACCACGGTTCCTGTCCCGGAGTCTGTGTGTCACATCCAGGCAAGTCTGAGGCAGCCATTCATTCCTGCATTAGACACTTATCACGCATGCGCAGCTACAGCTTTCACCCTCATAGACAGCCCAAATCAGACACACCCCTCCTTATGGGTGCAAAAGTTTGATCCATTTTCAGGTCACACTCAGGGGGATCAGAGATCACATCTGTTGGATGATCCTTCGACTTTACTTACGCACGGGGGCACGGTGGGGTAGCACCACTGCCTCACAATAAGAAGGTCCCGGGTTCAATCCCAGGGTGGAGAGACCTGGGTCCTTTCT
>JAVSBV010000055.1:1610872-1627639 GCA_033117975.1 Parotocinclus spilosoma
GGATAGCTACCCGGCTTATCCCGCCTCTCCATATATGTCCAAGTAGTTATGATTGGATGTTTTCCTAACTTGTCCCCTGCGTTGAACATTTTCGTCTCATTTTTATTCGTTAACGAAAGTGTTGATTAACTTTGTCATAGTTTTAGTTGTTGTAAGTAGTTTTTGTTCAGTTATCGTTTAGTTTTCGTCATGAAGAAAAGGTTCGTTGACGAAAACTATGACGAAAATAGATAGTCAACAAAATTAACACTTAGCACTATAGCGCACGACTGGCATATGCCACAGAACACCAAAATTGGCAGATCTGCCTTTGGAGCCCTGTGCTCTTTACAGATGAGAGCAGGCTTTACTTGAACACATGTGACACACGGGACAAGGTCTGGCAACACCGTGGAGAACGTTATGCCACCTGCAACATTATTCAGCGTGACCGGTTTGGTGGTGGGCCAGTGATGGTCTGGGGAGAAATATCACTAAGAGGTTGCACAGATCATTACAGGCTAGACAACAGCACCCTGACTGCTATTAGGTATCAGTACTAAACCCTTGGATCCATTGTCAGACCCTACAGTGGTTCAGTGGGTCGCGGGTTCCTCCTGGTGCACGACAATGTCTGGCCAATGTCTGGCCAATGTCTGGCCAATGCCTGAGTATATACACCAGACTGATAAGGCCATTGGGTCTATTGTTATGGTTCAGAAAGTCACTGATTTGTTATGGTTATATTATTGTGTTTATTGACTTTTATTCAAACTTGTCTCCTATGGACCTTTATAACCCACTTGTGTCTCCTGCTGATTTAGGTGCGAGTTTGGACTTTATGTATTGGCAGCACTCTGGTGTTTGGACCCATTCTGGGAAAAACATGGCGGATTTATAAGGTCTTCACCCAGCGTGTACCTGACAGGAGAGTGGTGAGTGGAAATTAAACAAGTTTTATTTGTATACAGTGAAAACTCTCAGTGTAAAAACTTAAGTAAGACGGTTCGATGGGGCGGGAACATAAAGTGTTTGGATATATTTTTGTCTTTACCAATCAGCATCTGTCCTGTTTTTTGTGTTTACTGTTTTTAGATTATCCGAGATATTCAGTTGATGGGCCTGGTGGCCCTGCTGGTCATGGTGGATGTGGTGGTATTGGCTGTACGGAATGTGACTGACCCTGTGAAGTGTTCCCGATCTCTCAGTGCTGTAGTTAAGGTATAACATGATGAACAGGAAAACAACCATAAGGCTTGCTTAAATTCAGAGTTGGTTGCCATGGGCTAGAAGACAAACTGAACACAATTAAGTCTATATTCTGCCTGGAATGAATGGCTACTACACGGGGAGCCCGGCTTCCCCCACAATTTCATTACAATGATACAATGAAAGCTTTACCAAAGTGTCTCGTTCACTTAATAGGATTACTGTTCCCTGCTGGAAAGTCATGGCATTTTCTGATGCCCCAAATGGTAGACTATTTTTAAGTCTTTGTCGTCATTCAATTTACACAACTCCACCTGAATTCATATTCTTCTAAATGCATGGCAAAGTCAACAATTGTGTTTTCAGACAAAAAGTTTTCAATTCATCGTAAAGAAAATTATTTTACACCAGCGTAACAATTTAAGCATATTGTTCCTCCCTGTTTTAGGTAGTAGAGTTGGATGTTCATTACACCTTGTCTCAACTGGACTCCTGCTCCTCTTTGTACTCAGACCTGTGGGTTCTACTCATTTGTGCAGTCAAGGTAAGAACTGTTCCTCATTATACAGCCCAAACACTTCATCAGTGCAGTAGAAGTGTCATGTACCGTATAGGGACCCTGTTCATCTCTCTATTCACAGTAAACAATTAAAACAATTAGCTAACTCATTTTACACAAAACTTTGTTCTGACCGTACAATTTGTTTGGTTGAAAAGCTTTCTCACCACGATTATATTTGTGATACCAGCACAACTTTTTCACATCAAAATGGTATCACTCCGCTGATGCGCTGCCAAGTAGAAGATGCAAACCACAAAAATAGGCAAAAAAAATAGGAAGGCTAGGCTGGAATTTACCAAGAAGTATAGACACAAGCCTCAGAAATATGGGCTGATAAGACAAAGATTTACCTTTAAAAATGAGACTGAAAGGCTAAAATTTGGAGAAAGAAAGTATCTGCTTATATTCTCAAACATACACGCTCAGCTGTAAAACACAATGAAGGTAATGTCATGTCTTGTGCTGGCATGGCTTCTACTGGAATGGGCTCATTAATCTTTATTGATGATGTCACACATTATGGCAGCAGTACAGTGAGCTCAGAAGTCTACTGAAACATTTTGACTCAAATTAAAGAAAGATGGAACCAAACTGATTGGAAGATCCTTCATTATGCAGCAAGATAATGACCCTAAACACACTGCCAAAAGTACTAGGGTACTATATTAAATGCAGGAGGTGGGAGGTTTTTGGACTGGCCTTGCAAGCAAAAAAAATCTGTGTTATATAGTTTAATTCTTAATTAATGTAATTTTTTGTTTTTTTCTTTTTTCCCCTTTTTTGCTGCTGTTTGTGCTTTGTATTTCAAACAGATGTTACTTGGTTGTGTTCTATTAAACCATATGCCTTTTGTAGCGTATTGTGTTGAGGCAGGGTCATTAATAAATAAATACATTTGCAAACAAGTTTTTCGAAACGATCTACAACACAATGTATAGGTACTCAGCATTCGAAGCATAATACTGTAAAAAACAAGTTCTTACTAAATTCCAGTCAACGTTTGAAGATTTTATCCAGTGTGATCTGACACGTTCTCTTGACGGACTGCACTTGAATAAAACAAGAAAGTGGTGGGCGTGTTCACCTCCCGCTGGTTTTGCTCTTGTCAACTTTTCGTATTTCCTGACCTTTAATAAAAGCATAAATTCTCCTGGGGATCCTAAAAATCCTCCCATAAATCGCTGATCTGCTTTTGCAGTGGCGACGTGTGGCGTCTTTTTTTTTGTAGTAAAAGGAAATGTTAGGCAAAGACCTGTAGGTGGCAGTAGAGGGCTGGGAAGAAACTCGGGAGTTTCTTCACGGATATTACATACTGTACATGTTCATTGGTCCGATTAAGCAGATAGCATTACATGTATTTAATTGGATTTGTTACGATATTTTAGGATTTGGTCCCATTAACCGGAATCGACCATAATGACATATGCCCTAATTATTATGAGCAGTGTAACTGTAAGGCAAACGGTTTTTATGTTAACAGGGGTTGTAAACACAGCCGGTGTTAGCTGACTCTATGCTTCATTAATCTGTTTGAGTCGTTTTTGTTTGAGCTTATTCATGCTGCTGCTAATCTCAAAATACTGGTTATTATTAGAAATGCGCAAACACATTGCACATATCAGAAGAGATGCTTTGCTTTATCTTATTTGATAGGGATCATATAGAGACCAACATGGAGTTTTTAGGGCTGATCATCATGCAGAACAAGCTGAAGCACGAGACGCCTGATGTACTGCAGGTCCTCAGACAAGCTAATGTCCGCACAGTTATGGTCACAGGTAAGGAAAGTTTGGCAGTTGACTGTTAACATGTACACTAATAAGCATACTCAAAGTTTCCTAAATCCGAGTTAAGCAGATTTAATCCCTCTATCAGATGTTCTGACTAATACATTCCTAAGCTTCAGCAAAGGTCTGCCAGTGAATCGGATTGAGCCTGACCACGCATTTGCATTTGACTGGTTGCCAGAAAGCTGCTAAAGAACCTCAGGCTTGTAAGGTCATCTTTTTTGTTGTTGTTCTTCAGGTGACAACATGCTAACCGCAATCTCTGTGGCACGAGACTGTGGAATGATTCAGCCTCAGGACCGAGTTATCATCGCTGATGCTGTTACTCCTAAAGATGGCCAGCTAGCCAGGATCAACTGGCGCTATGCAGACAAGCCCAAGAACTCAAGCATGCCTGCTACATTTGAGGTCAATCAGCGCCCTCTGCTGGATAAACGCGGATGCTGCAAACACATAAAGCATACATCATGAACACTTCACAATCTATGGAGATAGGGAAAAGGCTACATACAGTCTGAAATAGGGGTGGGGCGATATGGCCCTAAAATAATATCACAATATTTTAGGGTACTTTTGCAATAACAATATATTTGGGGATATATTTTAACAACATACAATCACAACAAAATATATTTTAGATTTTAAAATACCTCACCTCCGGGCATTTTTCTCAGCTATGTGCTCCTGCTTGTGGTGGTGAAACAGATTAGATTTGTTGTCACAGACCTTTTGCATGGCTTAGGTATCACTGTAGTTTGTTGTACATATTTTGATATTTTGTACCAAAACCACTCACTACTTAAGTCGCTCCCCTTTTTGGATAAAAAGCTCCTCCACCTCCACACAACTCCTTCTGCCTTATCTGTTGCTTTGCCTATGAGTCACCTAACGGACGTACGCCATCGTTTGTGTAAATCCGTTACGTAAAGACGTCGGAATATCACGATTATGGATGTTTTATATCGTCTAAGAAATTATACCGGTATTACCGTGAACGATACGTTATGGCACACCCCTAGTGTGAAATAATGCATAAACCAAATTATTTTATGCATCAAATTGGATTCATTATTCTCCTTAACAGAGCAGATGGTTGCTAGTCTCAGTTGAAATCCACCAAAATGTACCATGGGAGGCATGCAAGATTTAAAGGATAGCAATATATTTACTCACATAATATATTTTATTACCAGAATAATACCCTTTTAGTTGGAAATATGTATTTTATTATGTACCTTTTTAAATGAAATGGCATACAGTACTGTGTAAAAGTGTTAAGGCCAGAATTAAACTTGTTCTTTTAGCAATGGTATAATGACAATATAACATATTGTCGACAATTGGCCCAATAATTTTAAACTTGGCGTAGTCGCTCCATAATAGTATTTTCCCACTGACCTTTATATTTGATAGTTTTAGAATGTCTTAGATTTTTCACCCTGCTTTTTGAGTGACCTTGTGTGTGCTGTGTGACAGTGTATATTTAGGTGACTGAATCTGCTGTCACACGGTAATGAGAAATTCTGTGTAATATTTTGTTAACAACCCTACAGGATAATGTTGTTTAATATTGTGTATGAAGTGTAGGGAATATTGAATAGAGGACTGTTTTGGAAACTGCTCCCAATTACAGGGCCTTTACAGGTGTAAGGCAGCGAAAAGTTAATGACATTTAAAAATTTACAAGGGATGAAATATGAATACATTATTAACAGTCCATGTTTAAAATGTCTCTAACATGATTGCGTGTTAATGATTTTGCTAAAACTTCCACTGCAGATTTCTAATATTCAGTTTTCTATGCTCTTTCAGGAGGTAGACATCAATGTGGAGGATAAACCAGAAGAACAGGGAATGGACATGTACCATTTTGCTATGAGCGGCAAATCATTTGCTGTTATCACAGAGCACTTTCATGACCTGCTCCAAAAGGTCAGGAGCCCAAATCTTTAGATATTTAGATTGATCTAAATAGACCACTTGTATGTTTAGCTCAAAATCAAGATCATGTAATATTGGGATATGTTTGTTTTTTCGGCTTAATGTGTGCTTGTTTATTGCCGTAGCTGGTCCTACATGGGACAGTTTTTGCAAGGATGGCTCCAGACCAGAAAACTCAGCTAGTGGAGGCACTACAGAGTGTTGAGTAGGTGTTATGGCACAAACATGTATACCCCCTCTGTAATTACTATACAAATAACCCTGGAAAATGTGAGTTTACATTATAATTCTATCTCTCTTCTTGATTAGCTACTTTGTAGGGATGTGTGGAGATGGTGCTAATGACTGTGGAGTAAGTGCACCTTTATTTACATATATGATGGAAAAAACTGGACCTCCAGTCTAATCCCCCTGATTAACTGTCATTGCCTCTCTACTGTTTTCAGGCCCTAAAGAGAGCACATGCTGGCATTTCTCTCTCTGAGCTGGAGGCCTCAGTGGCCTCTCCTTTCACCTCCCGAACTCCCAACATCTCATGTGTGCCCAACCTCATCAGGTATTAACAGTTTACACGTTCATGTAGCAGTTGAAGGTCAGCCCAGACCAGTGTCAAACTACTGACAAAGGATCATCTTTCTTGTTTGATTTACAGTTTTATTGCTTATGCGGTATATTCAAATAAACGTTTCCTAAGAAAACTGAGAAATTAATGAAGTATTGATGAGTAATAAAGCATCAATAATTATATAAGTAAACGAATAATAATATAATACGCATGTATAACATAACAGGGCAGCACTGTGGCACATCAAGAAAGTCCTGGGTTCAATCCTAGAGTGGAGCGGCTTGGGTCCTTTCTGTGTGGGTTTACTCTGGGTACTCCCACAGTCCACAGACATGCGTGTTAGGTAAATTGGTGTATCTAAAGTGGCCCTTAGTGCGTGACTGTGTGTGTGTGTGTGCACACGCGCGCGCCATATGATATGATGGATTGGTGCCCCATCTAGGGTTGTTCCTGCCCTTGCGCCCAGAGTTGTCGAGTGGGCACTAGCTGGCCCACGAACCTACGTCAATTAAGCGGTCAATAATGGATGGCGGACTTTCTCTTTAATGTAGGAGGGAGATATTTTAACCCCTCTTTTCACTATCTGAACCAATAACCCACTATAACAACTTGAAAATGATTCCTGAGAATTCCACAAGAGAACTCTTTTCCCCTAGTGAATGTCCAACCAAGAGCACTCTTTAGGCAGAGCCTGTGAGAACTAATGTAGGATTAAAGGATAACAAACTGCAACAACAAATTAACTACTGCCTATGACTTTACATATATACAAGTTGGAGTAATATGGTGCACATGACTCCAGCAGCACTACTGTGTCTGGTTATATCGTACCAGCAAAATACGCAATAACACACCACCACCATGTCAGTGTCTTTGTAATGCTGAGAATGATCCACCAACCAAATAGCACTCTATGTGACCTAATCTTGGGTGAATAAATGAGACTAGCAAATTATGTCGAGAAACAGACATATTACATAAACTCTGTAATTGTACAACTAGAAAGTGAATCTAAAATTATATTTATATTATGTACTATCTATATTAAGTAGAACTCCTGACATTGAGCCTGAGACCTTAGAAACAATGAGGTGTACCTAATAACGTAAGTTTATCAGTAAGCATGTGTATTTAAGTTACTTCCTTGCAAATGTTTCTTTCTGTTAATGTTTCTTAGTATTGACATGCACATATTCATGGTAAGAAAGTTGAGCTTACTCAGTCTCAAGACTAAGATACAGTCCTGTAATAGAGTTTGACTGTACAGCGTAATATAACCTCTCTTACAATTTGCATCTGTATATTTTCTATATGTAATATTTAACTTCTATCAGAAATTATTCTGAATTCTGGAAACTGGGTTTCTTCACAGGGAAGGCCGAGCAGCTCTGATCACATCCTTCTGTGTGTTTAAGTTCATGGCCCTCTACAGCATAATCCAGTACATCAGTGTCACCTTGCTTTACTATGTAAGTGTTTTCCTGCTGAGCAAACTAAGTTTAGTCTTCAATGCCATTGTCCTTAAATGCTTTCATAAGCTATGTACCCAAATGTTTATGGACATTCCAAAAAATATTTCCTGAAACATGGGGACTGGTGTGGCGTCTATCCACCTTTGATACAACCACAGCATTCAGCCTTCTGAAAATGATGTTCATGAGTTTTCGAACATTTCTGTGATGACGTGGGACCGTAAACAGAACGTTGTCGATGTCATGAAAAACAGGTTCCATTCCAGTACATCTTAAAGATATCTGATAAAGTCAGGGCTGTGCGAATGCCAGTTCGGTACTCCACCAAAACATTCTGGTGTCTATTTTAGAACTGAGGGACAGAACTATGAAAGTGTCAGTACAACCTAATGTCACTGTTTACCTGTAGAACAGGAATCACCAGTCTTTTTGAAACCGAGAGATACTTAAGAGTAGGGAGTAATATGAGTGGCTATTTCTTTAGTACAAACTTTCTGTATAACAAAGTTGTACTCTTCAACTTTAATAATAATTATCATAATCAATATTTGTACAGAGACTGCCTGATCAGCATTAACAACAATTGACCATGGTAGAAAACAGATCTATTTAGATATGCAACGTTATTTATTTCTTTTAATCCCAATGTGTCAACATTTTTTTTTTTGTAAGTGTAAATGTGTTTTACAAATTATCACTCCAAATTCATGTCACACTGAATTAAATCATGGACTTTTTTTTTTTACTGGTGTCTGAAAAAGAGAGTGCAGGTCGGTAGTTGGCGTGGGAGCTTTTGTGGCACGTGCTGAAGTTCTTCTATTTTTTTGTGCTGTTTCTTCCCAATCACTGTTAAAATGATTGAAAAAAAATAATCTAATCTTGCTTACCAACGTAGCTGCGAACCTGCTAGCTTGTCTTGGAAAAGTTTGAGATAGTGGTCTTGTGCACAATATTCATCTTTGACCTCAATTTTTTTCATATTCAGTATTGACATTTTCAAACTCTGCACAAATCAACAATAAAATTACATAAAATTTCACAGCGAGTGACCAGGTGCCCGCGGGCTCAGTGCTTGATACCCTTCCATAGAAATTCCATACCTGTTAACTTCATTTTATTAAACTGTTAGTAGTAAGTGTGGTTAAAATAACAGCACATATTAATTAGAAGGACTGTCAGCTTTTTTTTGTCTGTGTAATCAGTCTTGACTCAGTTTGATGAAGTATTGAAGTTGTGCCCATGAGCCTACTGAGATGGAATGCTTTCCATTTCAGATTCTCAGCAACCTGGGAGACTTCCAGTTCCTCTTCATCGATATTGCCATCATCCTTCTCGTTGTATTTACTAGTGAGTATAATTCCTAAAATATTTATGTAAAATAGTAATTTTTTTAAACCTTGTTGGTTGTGCCTCGTGTGTAATGCTTTAAATACTAAATACTGTAAATACTAAAGTGTAGCTAATGTCACTATCAAATACAGTAATTTGAAGGTGTCGGATCCAATACATTGAATTTTCTGTAAGGAAAAATTTGTCCGTTTCATTTTATTGGTATAAGTTTGAATCTTGATTGTGACATGTTTTTTCCAACATTTAGGAAGTGTTTATTTGCACTTTCACCCATGGCTTGCTTAGTTTTCTAGGCCAGGCATTGGGCCATGATATTTTAAAAGCTTTGTGACGATGCTCCATTGTCAGTTGCTCTGTATAAATACATTTGAATTAGATTTATTAAAACCAGGGGAATGATGTAACCACCGTGAAATGAAATATAAAAACATGTATTTGTCATTCACTGTTTTAAGAATAATTTCAGTTAAAGGCATTTTCATTTGATGGTTTTTAGTACATATGAGTTTCTTGGTACTAAGGCTTCGCACTGCACTTTATTAAAGGTTCAGGTCTGGACTCTGTGGTGGCCAGTCCATGTGTGAAAAAGACGTCTCATGTTTCCTAAACTGCTCTTTCACAATTTGAACCTGATGAATCCTGGCGTTGTTATCTCGGTGTATACTTGTGTCATCAGGGAACAAAAAATCTATTGATGGAATAACCTAGTTGTTTAGTATATTCAAGTAGTGAGCATATTCAGTTAGGCTGACCTCATACTTTAAGCACATAACAATTGTTGAACCTAAACCTTACCAACTGCAGCAACAACAGATCATAATACTAACCCCACAGGCTTGTGCAGTAGGCACTAGGCATGGTGGGTGCATCTCTTCTTATCCTGATGTGCCCATCATTCTGGAACAGGGTAAATCTGTACTCATCAGACTATATGATCTTCCATTGCTCCAGAAGGCTACACAGCAGTTTAGTCCTAATTTCCCTGAAGAAATGCTCTTATTTTCACTAGTAAACATCCCTGGGTTCTATTGTTGTTTTTATACAATTTGATTTGACCAAACATTTTGGTGATTGCCAATCATGATGATTTAACTTTTTTTTCAGACCACACTTCTTTCTTAAAGATGATGTTTTCTCGTTGTCCTTGCACTTTTTATTAATGTGATGGACAGTTCTTAACCCGATTTTAGTAGTTTAAGCAATTTTCTTTGATGTTTTCTTTACTTGATGCATGCTATTAATTTGACCCCTTTGAAACAGATTAGCACCTTTTCCATGGCCACAGGATGTGCCTTTTACATGGTAAAGGAGGATTATATAACTTGTTGCCAGCCAAAACATAATCACTTGTAGTAATTAGTGGGAGGGTGTTACCTAATTGTTTAGTTAAAGGGTCTCTCTCTCTTTCTTTCTTTCTTCTCTCTCTCCCACTTTCTCTTTCTCAGTGAGCCTAAATCCTGCGTGGAAAGAGCTGGTGCCTCGACGGCCCCCCTCGGGACTGATCTCTATGCACTTGCTCCTGTCTGTGCTCTCTCAGATCCTCATTTGCCTAGGTTTTCAAACCTTTTCCTTTCTAATGGTGCGTAACCAGAGTTGGTACGAAGTCTGGACACCAGAATCGGAGTGAGTTCCCTTTGTCATCTGTATATAATAGTAATATCGGATGCCTACAGGGCTGTTATTAGTGAACATTTTAAATCTTGGTTTATATTTTTTTCTCTCTGGATTTCAGTGCCTGCAATACCTCCTCTTACAGCAATGGCTCATTGAACTCCACACACATCGATGAACGCAACATCCAAAACTATGAGAACACCACATTGTTCTTTGTATCCTCCTTTCAGTACCTCATCGTTGCCATTGTTTTCTCAAAAGGCAAACCCTTTCGTCAGCCCAGTTACAAAAACTGTAAGTGTTAACTTCTGACTGTACACTGAATTAATGCACCTGCTACGTCCTAGGTAGTTTGGAAATTGTGTTTGAGTCTACAGGTTTGGTTGATGTAATGTATGGGTTTCTGTTTGCAGGGCCCTTTGTGCTGTCTGTACTCAGCCTCTATGTGTTCCTGTTCTGCATCATGCTCTTCCCTCTAGATGTTATAGATCGTGGATTATGGGTACGTTTCTGACCTTTTTTGGGTCCAGATTAATAAATCGGTACATCCAGACTCAAATGTGTTCAAATTCGGCAAACGGGGTGGACACTCGTGGTTGTTCTCCCTGTATAACTGATCTCTAAGCACAGTTAAATTTGAATAATTTAGTGTAAACTTTCCATTTTGCTGTAACCCTTCATCCAGCTATCCTGTATGTCAGTGGAAAACTACATCTTGAAACTGTTTACAAGTGTTTTCTGTGGCAAAAGTCATTTGTGACCTCAACCTTAAAACAATCATTCATTGTTCAAAACTGTAAACGCAATTTGCAATGTTAATGGGTTCGCTGTGAATAATGGGTACTTGCATCCCCGTTTCAATGGCATTGACTCAGGAGACTTAAGAGAACGAACATTTTAAAAAAGGAAATATTACAGCTCTTACCATAAAATCGGATGGCTTTTAACGTTTGCTAAGTAAGATTAGTAAGATGAAGTGAGCTGGCATGTTTGGTCTTTAGTTGCCCCAAAATGGAGGATGTTTTCCCATGCTGGCTAAGGTTGAGTTTACAAATAATGCATCTTGAACCTTTTTTTTTTTTCCACAGCTAAGTGTGAAATGCTCATAGATTTTGAGTGTTTTGTTTCTGAGCTGGACATCATCATGTTTTCCAGTAAGCGGTAATGTGGAAACACTCCTAGTTTGAGTGAGAAACATGCATGATGATGTCTAATAAACTATTAAATTAGTTTCCAAATTAATAGATTAATCATGGCACCCTCCTATTTAAAACCGTGTGGAATCATTTCACATCTTCAGAGACATTTTTCTTTTGAAAGAAAGCAACTCACAATTTGGCTAGGTGTATTTAATGTTGATTTCAGCACATCACAGACTTTCTCATCTGTGCTTAAGCCTTAAGGCTTTTGAACAAGAAGCTAAATTTCATGTCTGGTACAGTCAGCTTCTGATTTTTTTTATTATTTTTTTTTAGCATAGGTCATCTATTATAAGAACAATGTTGCTTGAACTAAGATTTTAGCATCAAGACATATCCTGATTTTTTTGTTTGTTATGATTGTTAGCAATATAGGATGTAATGTGTTTTCTAATCTGTTTTCCAGATTGTGTGTATTCCTTTCCAGTGGCGTATCACTTTGCTGCTTATCGTTTTGGTTAATGCTCTTGTGTCTGTCCTAGTGGAGGTAAGTGGGGTTGCATAAAGGTTTGTTTTATATAGATCTATGCTCATATATTTCAAAGATCATTGTCTCAGGATACAAGTGCCCAGTTTATGTAGGGCGATAACAGCCAGTATGCACCAGTGATTAGCTCCATAGTCTTCTGGATAAGATGTGAAGCCCTAACCTAATGACAATGCCTCAGGCTTCTGAATTGGGTTCCATAATACACAGGTGCATGCAGGTAACAGGTTGGAGTGTAAATGACCACATCTCTGCGCTTAGAGGGACTGAATGAACTATAGTTGTAATGGCCAATTCATATAGAGAGAGCGAGAGAGCGAGAGAGAAAGAAAGAAAGAAAGAAAAAAAGCGAGCGAGCGGTTGTGCTCAAAATGAGTGGGGTCTGCAATGTATACTGCTCACAATAAACCTACTCAAAATCAATTTGTATGCCAATTTGTACTACCTGGTTGTCACATGCGTGTTGTATTATCACTTTTGCATAAAGTAGTTTTATGCACTTAATACTTACACAAAGCCAAAGATGATAAATTCCTTTTGCTGAAGAAGATTCGGGTGTCACATCAGCCATTACCTGTAGGATTCGTTCCTCCCATACAGTGCAGACCTGTGATAAACCAAGTCCCCGCCTGGTACAATGCACACACTGTCAAAAAACAAAACAATTAGCAGCAGCATAAAGTGTGTAGTGTGATCATTTTCACCTCTAAATTGCTTTGATTGCCTTTGAAATCTGTAAATCTTGAAATCCAAAAACCTCCCTCCCTATGTACAGACATAGCAAAATTCGCTCAGCCTTGCACTCCTCTGTAGTGGCATTATCAGTCAGCTCCCTGTCCTAGAACCTTCTTAAGAGAATGAACAGATTGTGATTGACCGCCTCAGCCGTCAAAAATCATATTTCAGCCAATCAGCACCAGAGATTAGATCATGTTGACAAATCATGGAGCTGTCAGTGGGACTGCCGGTCATTGATCCTTGACTTTTTAGATAAACTGCTCACAATTTTTCGTTGGTCCACTATTGTCTTCCTGGATCTCTGGTCTCTCATCACTAACTCACAGCTAAAATCACTCCCCTTTTAGTAGGTTTTACTTAGCCGCACAAAAAAAAACAACTGCTGAAGCAATTGAAACCTTATGAAAGCGATGTGATCAGTAGCTCTCTTCATTCTTTCCGACCCACTGCGATATTCCATAGACCTTCGTCCTTGACGTCGTCTTATGGAAGCTTGTGTTCAGCCGAGACAAGCAGGGCAGCTATGGTGTTCCCTCTGCCGCCCCGCCACCACAGGTTGGGAATTCTGACACTTCTGTTCACCGTTGCCTTTTTCACGTTCTAGCTCCCTGTTCCCCTGCCTCCCCACCCCCTCACCTCATTTCTCTTCCTACCACTTTGTTTCTCCCTTTTCTTCATTCTGCACTCTGTGGCCCTGTTGTAACGTTTGCCTTGTGCATGTGCATTTGATTTTCTCTGAACGCTACTTTGGCGCCATCTAGTGGACATCGCCTGATGTGGAGTTTCCGATTAGCCCACAGTTCCTCCTTCCTTCAGTGCTTATACTACTCCCTTTGTAGTTTCATAGTGCAATAGGCAAGCTCTGCATGCATCTCTAAAGCTTTGCCGCTGCCAGAGTTCATGTGCAGGGGAAACCCTGGTTTAGGTACTTTCCACCAGAGGCTGTGGAAACCTTGTTTAAAAAAGCCTGTTTTGCTCTGTTGTGTTATGGGCTGGGGGTTACTGTTGGTTTTAGCCGGGTGACAAGGAGTATGTTTACATGTATAGAATAATGGGAAAACTGACTAGATTTTGGCAATACTTTGATCATCAAGGTTATGTACAGTTAAGTGGTCTGATTATTACAAGATTTTCAAAAATGACTTGGTTGGAAATGTATGATGAATTCACTTCTACATCTCTTCAGATGAAGAGTTGTAAAAGGCTTAGGCAGGCAGCTCAAATTCAATTCAATTTCAATTCAGCCTGAAAGGTAAAACCTGCATTAAATCACTTGTATACTTACATTATTTGGCCTCGGTGGGTAGCACCGCTGCCTCACAATAAGAAGGTCCCGGGTTCAATCCCAGGGTGGAGAGACCTGGGTCCTTTCTGTGTGAAGTCTGCATGTCCTTCCACTGTCTGCTTGGGTTTACTCCAGGTACTCCGGTTTCCTCCCACAGTCCAAATACCTGCGGTGTTAGGTTAATTGGTGTCTCTAAATTGCCATTGATTTGTGTGTGACTCATGTTGAGATGAACTTGGGTATAGATGTAACCATGTGTGTGTCGCTGAATTGATTTATTAAGTTGCCTGACAGGGTAAACGCATGCTGGATTTGCTAATTCAACACCTTGGGTTGCCATGTCACGTGTTTTTCAGCACAGGCAATTAGAAACGTTTGGTCTGACAGGTTTTCCCATTTCTTTTATGGCAGTTTTGAATATTTCACAATCAAAATCATACCGAAAAGTATTTTTATTTGAACTCTTAGACGTTACGGTAGCCAGGAACCTTAATGGGAGCCTTTTTGTGATCTACTCTAACAGGTGGGCCCCGAGGACGAGGTACGAAAAGTGAAGGAGAGGTTCGAGAAATCGAAGGACCCGTCGACGATGCAGTATTTTATGCTGGACAGAATTCTGAATCCCCAGATTGGGGATTTGCACGGCATGAAGTACACCAGTTGGTCGCCGCTCGGCTGCGACGTGAACGGACGTTGCATCCTCGCGTGCCTGACGCTGGACGGTCGTCTCACTGTTCAGAGCGGCCACAAGCCTCTGCAATGGACTCAGGTCCTGAACCTGACCGAGCTCTATGGGGAAATGCTCAGGTCGAGGAACTACTCCATGCGGAACGAGAACGACCCCGAGCCGTCGCTGGCTGAGATGTTGTGTCTCGGGGAGCTGCAGAACAGGTACCAGATGCAGACGCCGGTGCGCATGGAGTGGTCCAGCCTGTGCAGTACGCAACAGATCCAGAGCAACAACGAGTGCAAGGATGTAGGGACGGTCCTTTTGGCTGTGCTGATGGAAAACGGGGACTTGGTGGTCTGGCAGTTCCGATTGCCCGTGCAGGGGAAGGAATCGATCATTTCTTGTAACACTATCAAATCTGGGGTGCTGTTGCCCAGCGTGCTGGCCTGGTGGGAATACGAGCATGTTGGACGCAAGATGAGCGGCCTGATCGTCGGCAGCACGACTGGCACCATCAAAATCCTGCCGGTCAATCTGAAAGCGGTCAAGGGCTACTTTACGCTCAGGCAGCCGGTGGTGCTGTGGCAGGAGAAGGACAACATTCCGGTGGGCGACATCAAGTGCATCTCCCTATTCCACCCACAGCAGAAATGCAACTGCAGCTTGATCGTGGCAGCGCGGGGCCCGTACGTCTTCTGGTGCCTGCTGCTCATCTCCAAAGCAGGACTGAACGTGCATAACTCTCACGTCACGGGCCTCCACTCCGTGCACATCAACTCCCTGTGCACCGCCCCCAACGGCAGCTCCATCTTCACCTGCTCGCTGGACGGCACCATCAAAAAACTGACCCCCGTTTTTACCGATTCGGCTCTGATCCTTGCTCAGCACAAGGTGGAGCTTCCGGAAGGCGTCCGAGGACGGCGCATCCAAGGCATCTCCGTCAGCCCAAACGGCGCGTACCTAGCACTGGCCTCTGCGGAGGGCATGACCAACGGGTTTCACCCGGTCACTCGGAACTACGTGGTGCAGTTTGTGACCCTCAAGAGCCCTGACGACGCCGGGGCTGAGCTTCTCGGGTCGCCCAGCCAAAGCCTTTACAAACAGGCTGACCTGCTGGAGCTTCTGCGATGGCGGGTCATGCGGGACAAACGCATCCCACGCTTCCTCCGGGACGTCCTGGACAAGCAAGTTTCATCTTCCGGCTCAACGTACCTGTGCAGACTGAAGCTCTTCCTGCTGCGCGTCCTCCACCAGTCGCTTCAGAAGGTTCAGACCGAGGCGAGGTGGAAACCCACGCACGAGGAGAGCAAGACCTTCTTGTATGATGGAGAGGAAGAGGGGGACCCTATGGACGAGAGCCGGGTGGCTGACTCGTCTGTTCTGGACGAGTCCAAGACAAAAAGAGACCAGGAGGAAGAGAGGATGAAGGAAGTGGCAGCGTGGATCGAGGAGGTTGAGTCGCATTTGACGCGGGAGCACATGAAGAAGGTTCTGGGAGAAGTCTACCTAAACACGCTCATCACCGAACACACGTGCATCCCCACGAAAGGGATCTGCGACTTCCTCTCCAGCGACCCCACGAATGAAGACCGGGCGGCTAAGGTAACGGAATTTCGTACACACAAAGCAAAGAAAGCTAAACACTAATATATGTTATGCATAAAAACACACGTTCTTGTGTAAAACCATAACACATTGTGTGTTCTTTTGTTCTTCAGGTGTTAGACGTTTACAGTAAATCTCTGCAGGATATGGATATGTGACTTTACTGAAAAGCATAAAGGTAGATTAGGACGTACAGTCGGTTCCGGTTAATGGGTCCACATCGGGATGCGATCGTTTTGGTCCTAATAACCGGCTGGTCCGATTAAACGAACGTGCCCTATGTTACAAGACGGGACGTGCTATG
>JAVSBV010000055.1:1681655-1694793 GCA_033117975.1 Parotocinclus spilosoma
ATGTATATACATATACATCATTTTACACGACAATAGCATGCATGGCGGCATTGCGAGGAGAAAGCAGCTGCTCCCCATGAAGAAAACTACTGTCCATCTACAGTACTAAAGATCACATGAGCAATTCAGAATACCAGATTTACATACTTAAAGATACATGTAATACTGGATCATTTTCCTCGACAAGAAAATAAAGAGATTGATTTTTGTATACTGTCTACTATCTACTTTTCGTATTTGTGTGAAATTCTGATGTTTTAGGTCCTGTTTATGCAGAAGATTCTAAGGTCACAAACCTTCAAGCACCACTGTAAAGAACATAAAAAGTACATAAAAAGGTATCACAGCTTATCTTGCTGATAAACACTGTTAGATGACTGTGATCACAACACTTTCTTGTCACTGTAATCATTTATGAGAATGAGGTGAGCAAAAAAATGTTCTGCCTTCTAGACACATGATATGACAATGCATACCACTTGGTTATTTGTAATTTAAAAATCATATTTTTGCTCGGTGTAATCATGTAGACTAACCGATATGCAGATTAACAATACAATTGCTTTGCATAGCTGGTGAAAGGCAGTAAATAAGAGTAAAGGAGAAATAGATGAAGAGGGACAGAGAGAGACATAGAGCAATAATGAAAATAATGAAGAGATACATGCTGAGAGATTGAGATGGAGATTTAGAAAGAAATGAAAAAGAAAGAGCTGGAGAGAGATAAAGATGTAAAACAAGAAACAGGGGGACGGAAAGAGCAATGCAAAGGGAGTATGAGATTTAGATAGAGATGGAGAGTGAGACAAAAATAGTGAAACCAAAAGACAGAAAATAAGAGCGAGAGATAGAGGGATGCAAAGGGAGAAAGTGTATTCATGTTTTTGTTTGAGATGAGAAAATAATGATGAGTGTAATCAGGACAGGTGGGCTTTGAAGTGCTCTTGTTGCACCAAGCTTTGTTGTTTTATATTTGCTCTGTCTGTGTGTGTGTGTGTAACCATGTTTATATAGTGTATCATTACATTTATGTATCATTGTGAAGACCAAATATTTACTGAAGTATATGGGAAAATTTGAAGGTCCTAACTTGAAAAAAATATAATTATTTATTTGCTTAACATGTGCTTTAAGTTATTAAGTTTAAGATTATGATTAGGTGAAGGTATAAGTGTATTGATCAACTAAATTACAGGCTCCAGGTGTTTAATCTCCACAATAGTTTCTGAGAAACAGATATTTTACCAACATAGACATTGACAGAGCATTATTATGATCATTAGATAATTTGCACATAGCGTTTCATTTTAAACTTAATGACAATTAGTCATTTTCCCTCCCTGGTATCATGTGACTGTGTTACAAGGTATCAGGTGTGAATGGGAAGCAGGTGTGCTAAATTTGTTGCTATTGCTCTCACACTCTCATACTGGTCACTGGAGGCTCAACATGGTACCTTATGGCAAAATAAAAAAAGGAATTTATTTAGACATTAATGGCTGTGTGTTGTTATTTTGAGAGCACTGTTATACAAGCCGTAGACGGACTACTTTACATTATAACTAAGCTTCATATCTTTAGTTTTGTACTATGCCATTATATAATGCATTATTTATAAAGTTGTGACTAGTGGACTCACTTTTGTGAGATTCTGTAATGTGGGACAGCTTTATACGTCATGGGGTACTGCGGGTACAGAGGGCTATCAAATAATCAAATATTTAAATAGTCGGATTTGATCCCAAATGCTATATAATCTCTGTAATGTAAAAAATGGCACCAAAGTTTAAATTTGTAAATCATAAAATTGTTTATGTATATGTCTTACCATATAAGGTTATTTGAAGGCAAATTGTTAAACACCGGCACTTTGTGAAAATCAATGAAAAAGCTGGGAGTGGTTTGACCTTCAAGAAAAAGCGTATCTCCCCAAGGACCGATAAGTCTTTGTAACTAAACTTACTCTTTTAATTATTTATCCTTATAACCACCCTGATCCATAATCCATCCCTGTCCCTATATTACTCTGAGTGAAACAGTAGCAAAAGGTCTTTCATCAAAGCAAAAGAAACCATGTACTGACCATGCAGCAGTGCTCCCGTACCACGGCAGCTTTTGGCATCATGTTCCTGACACAAAGCCAAAGCTCTGAGAAGAAAGGAAGAAGCCTACATCAGAGTTGCTGTAATGCAGCTGAGTCAGCAAGACATGCAATGACCCTGTTGAATGAAAAGTAGCCTCCTCTCTGATCAGCTGTCACTTTTGTCTCTCTTCCGGTCCAGGAAGCGGACACTCTCGCCAGGACCATGAGCGATGAGCCACCTCTACTGACTAGTCTCACGGAGAACGCCACTGTAAGTACACCCATCAATGGCATAATGAGTGATAACCCACCAAACCTAACACATCTGATTCTAAACATGAGTATAGTGTTCAGAATCGACTCAATACAAGCAGGGTGATTACTAAACGCTCATCATCAAGATTAAGAATTTCAACACAATTTTCTGGATTCTAAAAAGAAAATGAACTAATCTTATCACCTCCTATCAGTATACTGTATTCTACTAAATTTACTAGTCAATTCTAATTTTTAGCCATTATACTTTCAGGGAGTACTCACACTATGGTGGTTCCAGGGTGCAATTGGCCCACCTCTACACTGGCCTGCACTCACATTGCGTTTAAAAGTTTGGGGCCTGAGCGTGCATAATAATTATACTTTTTGTCATGGAGAATGTCACACTTGCACAGGACTTCATGGTTGTACTTCTTTTGGCTGTTTGGAGTTGTTTTGGGCATATACACAGCTTAGAAAAATTAGGAGATATTTCATTATGGAATATTTCATTTTAAAGTTTCTTCTAATTTTTTCGAGCAGTATAGTTAATAATGACTGACAGGAATAGAATTGAATAAAAACAAACAGACTTGGTTGATTTCTACAGCACAGCAAGTGATAGGATATGGGATAATGTCGCCAATAAGTATAGTTTAATTCACTCAATCATCCAATCCATAGCAGTCACGCGCACATCCACTTAGACACACTCACCCTGGGACATTTTAGAGTCGCAAACTTACCAAACGCATGGCTTTGGAATATGAAAGAAAACCAGAGGGTGCGCTGTTATTCAAACCTGGAAACTCTGTGAAGCAACGTGGCTGAGAGCCCAATAAAATGTTGTTTAGTGCTAATCCAATCGAAAGTTTTTTTTCTCTCGTTAATTTACAGGACCTAAAAACATATCATTCTCCCGAGTCCCCTGATAAAAACACTGCTATCCTAAAAAGTAATCTTTTTTGCCTAGGAAAAGCGTTAGTCTTCTCTTGACTTATCCAAGAACCAGAGCTATTCGAAACTGTACCTTTCCTGCATAATAGACGTGCTCTACATAAAAAAGAGAGACTGCTCTGCCATCTCAAAGGGAAGTACATACTAAGTGGTTTGCTTTCTCCTATGCTCTGCTCTGCCTATTTGTATTCTGTTCAGCTCTGTGCTTTCAAAACCTTGATCACTCTGTGCAGCATCAATTTGAGAAAGTGATGGGAAAAGGCCCATTCTCCAGTCATTCCCCATTTGCATTTATCCTTATTTGGCATTTTCCAGTAGAACTACTCTGGTGATGTGGAGATGATATCTTCTAGTGATAAAGGGTTGGTTGATTAAAGTCATTTCTGTCACAGTGAATATAGAAACAGGCTACAATTTAATATGTATACCTTTTTGTTTTTACACTCAATGGCCATTTTAGCAGTTCCACTTATATAGTACATATAGTACTTGTAGTTCTAGAAATACAGGCTGTAGAACATTTGTCTCTCTACACACTTTGTCAGTCCACTTTACTTTGTTCTCTAATGATCTGGACCCCACAGGGCAAAACATTTCAGTGTTACTGAAGTCCATCAACCAAAATGTTCAGCCACCAGTGTCCTGTAGGCAGCATCTTGTGAGCACTGATGAAGGATTACAGGATCAGTAACCCAAACTGTCCCAAACATTGAGAAAGCGAAATGGTAAAGGAGAAGAGTTTTCAGATGTAGGTATCCCACAACAATAACCTGTCAGGAGACATAAATGTGCACTGGAGTGAGTAGCTAGCACTGGTTCAATAGGTCTATGTCACATGAGCGTTGAGACTAGTGAATCTCAAAGCAGAAAAACAAGCACATACAAAACAGAAACAAACACATACACAACTGGACCTAACATCTCCAGGGAAGTTGGGCAATGTCTAACAGGCATATGCCCCTTCCTGATCATTATGGGTGTGTGCCCAGAGAAAAGGAAAGACTTTCCACCAACAAATGAAACACAGCTAAAAACTGACCTTGTTAGAGTTGGGATACAAACCAAATTGGTTTAAACCCTTCTGAATTGTGCCACCACCTTTTCCTCAGAGGTTCGCTGAGAACTGGGTGACTCTGCTGACACTGACACATCTTTATCGGACAGACAGTGTGCTTGTGCTCAAACCTGGGCTTTAGAGTGCAACCCTAACTTCAGGAAAAAAGTTGTTCTGCGCCAACCCAATCCTAGGCTTAAAAGTGCTTACAAACCAACCTCCGCCGCGAATCATGCACCAATTGCACTCAAACCTCAGGTGTTTAATTATCGACCAGTAAATCCAGTATGAACAGTCTGCATATTATTAGCATGCCTTGCATATTATTAGCATACTGAAGTAACCTTGACATTTATCTGGTGCAACCAGCAGTGTTGGTGATGCATTTAGGGCGCACTTTAAAGTAAGTTTTACCTGAATTCTGATTGGACCATCACCATGGTTATCCCATACAGCAACCCCCCCTCCCCATCCCAAACACACACACACACTAATCTGACGTCAGTACGCAGAACCACCTGCTTAGCTGCAAACCGAATTGTCTTTTGGGACGCAGGTTTTTCCCCACAGTCAGCACTACGCTCCTCTGATTCATCATCACAATGCTGCTTTTCCTCATAATATCTGAATATAACAAATGAAAACCCTCCCAGATCTAGGGAGGTCTGGTTCACAGTGTCCTCATAGCTATTTATGGACATGCCCACACCCTGGAGATAAAGAAGCATCGAGTTCTGACGCATCTGGCTCAGCTCGTTGAAACCTCTGGTGGCCAGCGTTCTCCAAATGAAAAGCCCGTACCGTACAGATAATAATAACCACCACTACCATCATTTTTCATTCAAATGAGCTGTAAAATTGAATTTAGGATCTCATTGCCGTTTTGATTATGGACCACAGGCTCAGACTTATGAGCTGGAACTTATTAATTAAACAAAGTAATTGTACTTTTTAGTGCTGCCAATATGTGTTGGTCCTCAAGTCCATTAACTCTGGCCATATCACAGTATTAGAGATAGACTGCAGACATTAATTGGCTGTTATCTGTTATTATTACACAGCTGTATTAATTTGAGAATTATGTAACACAGCCAACATGACAGGTTAATGCAATGTTGCATAACACTTCAAACTATAATAAAGCCTTAATAATTGACAGTGTTTAACCAGCAGCTTGAGCGAGCACTTCATACAGCACATAATTGATTTGACTAAGGAAGAAACAGCCAATAATTTGAAGAGGTTGTGGCTTTATTCAGTCCAGTACTGATAAAGTTTGTTTTTAGACTTACAGTTGGTGCATTGGTCTAAATCGCAAAGCAATTTTGTACTTAATTTATTCAGCTGTAGAGTATATGACTGTGGTGGCCTAGTGGTTAAGTTATTGGATTCTGGACCAGAAGGTCCAGGGTTCAAATACCGCCTCTGCCAAGCTGTCTTTGAGCAAGGCCCTTAACCTGCCACTGCTTGGATTTTAGGACAGTATAAGTTGTAAGTTGCTCTGGATAAGGGCATCTGCTAAATGCTGGAAATGTAAATGTAAATCTATATGTAATTAAAACAAGATTGTCTGCTAATAATCCAACTGACCTTTTATCGACTGACATTCACTATAACTACATTTTCTGGCTTCTGATTACTCAGCTCTGCTACTTTAGCGACATAATATAAAGCATACATTTCTAGATTCGGCATAGACAAACAGTTGCAGTAGAATACCTAAATATTTCCCCGTTATTGGCTACCCCAGCAGCTGCCCTGACCTTTATTATAAACAGTTTCTTAGGAGCAGGTTTTAAGTGTCAGATTGCCTTCACAACACATTGCTGTCACTTGGAAACACATACACATGCACTAAACGGAGTACTCAGGTGATGCAGGGGTCATTCGCTAGCCCACCCCGATGGTTACTGGCATTATGAGAGGAAGAGGAGGATGAATGAGGAGATCATCTTCTGGCATTGTAACAATGATCCCTAGTTTACTCAGACCTCTAATAGACTGGTACATATTCTAGAGTACACGTTTGTCTACACCTTGCGAGTCCCCATATAGGGTCCGGCCAATAGGGTCATGGCCCTAACCATGGCAAGGTTAATGTGAAAAGTTAGCTAAGTTCAAGTGGCACTACAGTCTAACACACTAATCCTGGGATAAAAAAAGCACCATATTTTGTACAAACCTGTACTCAAATGCACACTGTGATTACAGCTACAGGAAGAACATACCAAATTCCAATAAACTCTGCATGTTTTTTTAGAGTTGTCACTTTTCTGTGAAATAATGCAGATTATATTATTTAAAAACTATCCAAATTTAAGCAACACTAAAAACAGAAGCATTTTCACCAGTGCTCTCAGTCCACTGTATACTATTTATACAGCATAAAATACAATATATGGTTATACCATAATATTATACAGCAATGTGCTAATGCCTCAAGCTAGGGTTCATATCCTCTTCCCTTTTCAGTCTAATTGCTTACAGCTATTGCTGTCTTTTGATATTTTCCACTACATATTTCAAAATGGCCAAACAGGAGGCAACAGGCTAAATTATGAGACAGCTGGAACAGTAACAGTGACAGCGGAAGCAACTGGATCATTATTTTGGCATGCAATAATACCATTACAGAAGAAGAGAAAAAGAAACCCTGGCCAGACCTCACAGGTACGTGTAATGTGCCGCTTCTCACTGGTAGCAGACCCGAAAGCACCAGTTTACCACTTTACTGGGGCTTATGCCAAAGTAAAACATTGCTGTGCCCCAATAAAATCATTGTGGAAATGATTAATGGCCCATCATCTTTTCAAAAGCTTACTGCCAGAGATTTTATTTTGTATGTTTGTTGCATGGAGAAATGGAATAATAAGAGTCAATAGAGAATAAGAACTCATCCATGCTGCAGGCAAGATAGTCATAGCTCATAACTTTGTTACATTTTTTGTCACTTCTGAACATGTAACACACCAAACTACAAACTAGACCACTAAAGCAAAGGCATTCATTAAACCAGCAATGGCAACTCTGTTATCAGAAACAAGATTAATGCAATTAACTCTAATCTAACTAATCTAGTGTTAATATGCTCTTCATTTTCATTCATGGCAGAGTAACTCCCAATTTAAAGCATTTAAACTATTTAATGTTAAACTGGCTTATTTGTTTATGCACATTTGTGCCCCTTTGACTGACTGGCAAGGGTGGGGGGTATTAGAGGGTTATTACAGGTTTGCCCCTCTAAATTCTCTGTGTGCCCGAGCACAATAAGACAGTTTTTTTTATTAGATACTGCTAGAAGGCTGACCAACTTTATGTAAAAGGTCAAATGCCCAACCATAAAGTTAAGGTGAAGGGATGGTGGTGACTCATTGGTTAAGATTCTGGACTATAAATCCAGAAGGTCCAGGTTTCAAATCTCACTTCAACCAAGCTATGACTGTGACTAAGTATAAGGGTGTCTGCTAATTGTACAGATAAACAACATTAATAATTGTTTTTGCATTTTGCAGTGTTACAGTTAACAGTTCCATATAACCTCACGCATATTAAATGGAGATTTTGCTGCTCAGTCAAAATGTTTTAAAGTTGGCCACTTCCTTGACAGATGTTCTTTCACCATTTTGAAAGTGATAACATCCTGTTTCCACTGAGCACTTTTTCCAACCATGGCTATGAATATTGTACTTCACATGATCTGAATCTGCCTCAGTACAGATTTGTACAGAGATGTACAGCAGGTAGTGTTCCATTTTAGAGTCTGTAAGGCACAAATCAGCAACCGCTGCTTGCTGCATCACAGAGTAGGATTTGTTTCTTTGGTGGTCCAACGAAAATAGCACCATTTGTATTTTTGCTGCCAAGAATGCATATACTTTGATGGGGCTGATGCCAGGGTGAGTACCTTCAGACCACACAGCTGCATGTGCCTCCTCTCATCCCTGACACTTTTTGATCTCTGATGGCTTTCTCAGACATCCACATTTCTCATGTACCTGTAATGGCGTTCCACTCAGACTGATATCCGCTGCATTACAAATCTAGTGATTCATGAACATCTGTGAAATCTGTATGCAGACACAAGGGTTTTTATCCGAATTGTATTTAAATCATTCAATGAATCCAGACATGAACGTCCAATCCTGACTCATATTGGTGGTTTACCAGGTGTGTGTTTTTGTGCTTTGTGTGTAGGATGTTCCAGTGGCATCAGCCAGGCAGGATAACTATGTACTGCTGTTGGTGATGTTGTCTGTTTTTGCTGGAGGAACGCTGGTCCTGCTGTCTGTTCTCCTTATTTTATGCCATCGCTGCTGTCAGAGTGGGCGCCGCTACTCCAGGTGACAGTCTCTGTCTTTTTCTTAATGCTTCACATCATATTTTCCATGTTTAGCCTAAATATAAAAATCACAGCACAGTCATGATTTATATGTTTTAGTAGAGCAGTGGCCAAATGTCTATTACTTTACGATGTAAATATTTACAGGACCTCTAGAAAATAATCATGTCAATATTCCCTATCCTGAAAGAGGAACATTTTACTCCCTGGAAATGTAATTTCAGTAGATAAGTTATGTATTAATTAGTAAAATACATTATTTGGATGAACAGTCCAGAGTTATCACTATAATCTTTCTTTTGCCCGACCAATCAAGTTCACATAACAAACAAACTGACACACCCTTATATCTACAATCTGCATTGTCTGCGGTTACTTTAGAATAAAACTGTTAGTACCTCAAGGATTTCACTATTAGTCATTTATGGATGAGATGCTGCTTTAATTTAGGTCATCCCTCCAAACTTGATGAGAAATTTAAAAAGTCTGATGAGGGAAGCTATCAAAATACCAAATGGCAACTACAAAGAAGTCTATACGGCTAAAATTGGTCAGTGACACAAAGCTGGCTCTTCTGATTCCATGTGCCAAAATGTTTTCTGTTCGGCCATGATTGAACTAGAATCCAAACACTAGGGTTGGCAACGACCAAGCACCACCAAAAATATACCAATTACTGTGAAGCATGGGGGTCTCATTCACTACATTGAATGATATTTTTAAATATCACAGAGTGAATGTCCTTGAGTGGCCAAGTCAGAACCTTGACCTTAATCTTCCAGAAAATCTATGGATGGAGCTGAAGCAAGCAGTCTACTGCCACTCATTCGAAATATGAGACCTAACAAACAGACTAAAGAGAGCAGTTAAAGTAAAGGGAGTATGATCACTTACTATAGGCACTATGCAAAGATATGTTGGAAAATAAATTTTGGCACATGATGGAATATATAGCAAAAACATACCAACAAAATATGATTGAAGCATTAATGTTCAGTAGATGCGTTAAAATGATAAATATCATTTCCCACATTAAATTGTTTTTATAATTGCTCAGGGCCAGCGATGATTTGGAGAAGACCAACACCACTTATGTGGAAGAAAGTCAGCCTACTCAAGGTACCAAATAGAAATTCAACAGTCATTTCAGTGTGTTAACTGCCCCATTTGGAAAACTGTATGCAAAAGCATTCAGTGGTTCAGCTTTTCCATTTGCTTCTCTAATGAATAGAATGAAAATTTCTCGAGAACATTCTTACTGTTTGCCTCACATAATGAACCACAGGGAACAAAGTGATTGAGTCAATTTTAGATCAGTGCATCATCAGAGTCCTTCATGTTTTGCTGACAGACATCACGATCAGGATGGAGAGCACGGAATCACTGTCCACCTCCAGCTGCCATGGTGATGGGGACACAGAGAGATTCCAGTCCTCAGCATACACGGGCCGGCGTGTATCGTTCAACGAGATGGCCATCTGTGAGCAGAGCAAAAAGAGTCAAGAGAAAGGGCGAAGGTTAGGGATCGTACAGCCAGTTGTACATATGTGTTGTGTAAAAGCCATGAGACGGGGCGAGACTCTCTGAAAATAATACTTTTGATAGAAACATCACCTAAGCTGGAGTGGCCTAACAATCTATGAAGTTGCCCTATCACAAGGAAAACGCAAGTAGGAATCCTCATAATACCACAGTGGTCTGGGGTCAAGAAGAGAAAAAATTGGCCCTGGCTCTGATTGGGCTGGGTGGCAATTAGACTAATGATAAAAAATGATGAGCCAGGCTGTAGCTTACAAGGATTACATGATAATGTACTTTGCAGCCAGCAGCCATTCTGTTCAGATTAAGGGCTTTCTCTGAAGCGCACAGTTTGGTAGATGTTGTGAAACTGGTGCTACACAGTTACAGGGTTATGGCTGAATTCAGAAAAAAATATTTGCTTAACAAAGCTTACAGTTGGTTTAAGGTGGAATTTTCTGAGCGTCCTCACGACAGCAATACGTGGGATGGTGAGGATGGGTTAAAGTCATAGGTTATGTACTCATGAAGTAACAGGAATGTGAAAGGCTTATATTGCGCTTCACACCTGGAATGCAGGGTCGCTATGCGCCATCAGTCCCCCTGCATGATGACATCATTATGTGTGTTGCTGTAGCAACACATATATTGTTATCCGATTTTTTATTATTCCACCAATTTCCGGTCAGTTTCTCCTCCTAGAGCTTTCGACATATCGACACGGGACAAACGCCGAAATGCCCGGGATGTTCAGGAGAAGTGTGCTTGTTCGTAGCTAAGAGATATCTCGAACCGTGCACCCGGTGCCCCCGATTTTCTGGCACAAAAATCCCATACACAATGAATAGGGCTGTTTTTAAACTACTGTAGCTCGGTCAATTTTTAAGCTATAAACACGAAAATCGGACCAATTGGACCCGGCTATGATGTTAGCGGCCACGTTAATTTTCAAAGTGATCGGAAGCTCCGTTCACTTTGTAATCACTCTTTAAATTATCTCCCCATTAATTTTGAATGTCCCCAATCTAGCGATGTTAAAACCGGGACTCGGACCGGAGCTCGATCAGAATCGACCAGGTCTCGGGCCTACGCCGGACCACAACCTCCCAGGACTCGTACTCACACCTAATCGAAGCCCACCGTGCCTCAAACCTAGGCTCGACCGGAATCGGCCGGGTCAGAACCAACGGCATCGATGCAACACACATCCGCAGTTCCTCCGGGAGCTGCATTTTCTAGTTTGTATTCAAATTCGATATTTCACCGTGAAAGCATGACTAATTTAATGCCTATGACACACTTGCTATTGAAGCAAATGGCTTCCGCTTGATCATTTGACACACTCGCTTTCCTCATCTCTCTCAGGTATACTCTTACAGAGGGCGATTTCCACCACCTGAAGAAAGCTCGACTGACCCATTTGCACATTGCCCCTCCAGCACTTAACATTTTGACCATCATGGAGTGTGACTCACCTGAGAACAGCATCACCCTAAAAGAGCAGATGCGCCACAAACCGTCCCGCTCTATATTTCAGGTAATAAACATTCATATAGACAGTCTATTGCAAAGCTATCAGACATGTAATCAAGTTACAAAAAGCATTCACCTAAATGTCCTGTACGTCTCTAGCCTGGTGAAAGCACCCTGTCCGAGAATCCAAGCTGTGCCCTACCTGGAGACACACTGAACTCCATATTGGACACCAGCTTCCCTTCCAGCAATGAAACTGGCTCTGAATCACCTCGATCAAAGATGGTGAGTTGATATTGTGAGCTAGATTTGTAATGGCAGAGCAAAGACACGTTACATGATTAACTACTTTTACTTCTAACTCAATCATCACATCATTAAATATGGAACTGCAACTGGAGAAATACACTCACCGATCACTTTATTAAGTACATCTTCATGTTTCTGCAATCACTATCCAATTTATTAGTTACTCTTACCATATAGATGCTCTTTGTAGTTCTACAGTTACAAAAATTAATTTATTTGTTTCCTTTTCTCTGTTCTGTATTGGTCAGGACCCCCAGAGTATTAATGATCAGGCAGGACGTGTGGGTAAGAGGATGGTGGATCATCTTGTGTGTGTTGTTTGTTGTGCTGGTATGACTGGATCACACAAAACAATGCTGCTGTAACAGAGATTTTAAACACTGTGCACTCATAAATCTAAACAAATCTACCTTAAAGCTCCACCTTGTAGATGTAACTTCAGAAAAAGCAGTTCATATGTTGCTGCACAGTTTGTGTTCTAGAGTCATCCTCTAATCCTTCATCAGTGCTCACATAACGCTGGCTGCAGCATGCTGGTGGCTGAAATCTTCAGTTCAATCTTCAACACTGAGGTGTTTCAAATCATCAACATTGCTGTGTCTGATGCATTCATATCAGCACAAAACACCACGACTACCACCATGTCAGTGTTACTGATTCTCCACCCAAATACTACCTGATCTGTGGTGGTCCTGTGAGAAACAGAGTAAAGGAAACCATATGGAGCTCAGTCTGTAAATGTAGAACTGCTCACAAAAATTAGGGGATATTTCATTAGGGGATACAGTTGATTCCGTTAATGGGACCACATCGGGACGTGATAGTTTTGGTCCTAATAAGCGGCTGGTCCGATTAAACAACATGCCCTATGTTACAAGACAGGACGTGCTATGTAACATATTAAATACTTATTAAACCTTTATTGTACGATTTACACGTATAGCGAACGAACAAACAAGAACTACTGTTGCTAACCAACTTTGTTCATTGAAAAATACATTTGCAAACAAGTTTTTCAAAACGATCTACAACACAATGTACAGTGCATCCGGAGAGTATTCACAGCGCTTTACTTTTTCCACATTTTGTTACGTTACAGCCTTATTCCAAATTGTATAAAATTAATCTTTTTCCTCAAAATTCTACACAA
>JAVSBV010000055.1:1739324-1750523 GCA_033117975.1 Parotocinclus spilosoma
ATTGTTATACTGTATTGTGTACCTGCAACTGGATGCTTAAAATTTCCTTCGGGATCAATAAAGTATCTATCTATCTAGCTATCTCGGCCACTGTACAGCTAGCTCGTTAGCCAGCTCCCGTTTTCTGAATGGAGTCCGCTAGCATGGAGCAGGGGGAGAGCGTGATTGGACCCGCCCTATCGTCGTTAAAAGCCAGTGTTTGGGCACACTTTGGATTCTACAATGTCCCAAGGAAGAGAGAGCTTTACGTGAGCACAATTGTTGGTTCAATAGGGTTAAAAAGACTGTCAAGTCTGTATTTTATTTTTAAGATTAAGTTTTAAAGATTTGCAAAATATAAATGCACTATGACTGTTAAGTCTGTATTTTAGTTTCTGTTAAAGGCTAATGCATTATGGTAGATTTTTGTATTTATATAATTTGAATTATTTGTACATTAATAGTTTTTTTTTATTTAAGAAAAAGCCAGGGAGCTAAGCTAACTTTATACTGGTAATTAATTTGGTAATTTTATTTTATGCACAATCCTATTTTTTGCTTAAATAGAAAATGATGCAAAAAGATTTGATACAGGAAGGAACCTAAAAGTACTGTTTTAAATAAATGTTCCATTTGTTTACATTGTCGTTTCATCTTGTCAATCACATAGTTTAAACCAAATTTAGACCATTTGAATTGAAAAATTGTTTCTGAATCGAAAATCGTTTTTGAATCGAATCGTGACCTCAAAAATCGGATTTGAATCGCCAGACACAGAGATTCGCACCCCTACAGGGTGCCCATCATCCCCTTTTCCTGCATCTCAATCTGTCATCTATTAGAGCAGACACCGGGAGCCACCGCAAAGCAGACAACTCTGCGGCAGTGACATCACAGTACTTAGATCAACTCTCGTCTTTCTGGCGTGTCTAAGCACGCTGAATGAATCTAGACGCGCACAGCGAACTCACGCCGGCAGGCTAATGGTGGAGGAGGCATAAAAATCGACACAATGGGTAATTCAACACTGCAGGCCTCACTGAGATCATATGGAAGCTCCGATGATGGTCTGAAATGAGATCCTCTTACCAGCGACTTCCACAATGTCCCCAGGCACGATGTCCCTGGCTTTGATCCTCTGCACGCTCTTCCTGTCCTGGCGATAGACTTTACCCATTTCTGGTTCGTACTCCTTGAGGGCCTCGATGGCATTTTCTGCATTTCGTTCCTGAAAATGCAAGCGAGAGATAACGGAATAAGACTAAAGAAAAAAAGCTCATCGAAATAAAGCAGGGATTACGTACAATATATTAGGAGTTAATCCGCAAAAGGTTCATTACACGTTGATTTTGTCTTTCTCAATCTCTCTGTCCATCCGTCCCCCTCTCCGTCTTACTGTCCTCTCGTTCTTCCATGTCTCTCTCCACCAGTCTACCCTTCTGTCCCATCCACCTCATTCCCAATTTCTCTCCATCCATCTGTCTCTCTCTGTCTCTGTCTGTCTCGCTCTCCCTCCCTCTCTGAATATTTGTCTGGCTCTCCTCCTGTCCATGTCTTGCCATTAAGTCTGTCCTTGTCTCTCCATCTGTCCCTCCATCTCTCTGTCCATTCATTCATGTCTCACTCTGTCCCTCGGCCTTCTCCTTCTCCTTCTCTGCCCATCTGTCTGTCTCACTCTCCCTCCATCTGTCCCTCTATCCATTTATTCATGTCTCACCCTGTCCCTCAGCCTTCTTCTCTGCCCATCTGTCTGTCTCACTCTCCCTCCATCTGTCCCTATATCTCTCTGTCCATTCATTCATGTCTCACTCCCTGTCCCTCAGCCTTCTCCGCCCATCTGTCTCACTCTCCCTCCATCTGTCGCGCTCTCTCTCTCTCGATCCATTCGTCAACCTCTCTCTCTCCATCCATGTCTCACACTCTGTCCCTCATCCTTCTTCTCAACCTGTGCCCGTTTGTCCGTCTCTCTCCCTCCATCTGTCCCTTCATCTCACTGTCCATCTCCCTCCATCTGTCCTTGTCTCACTCTCCATCCATCTGTCTCGGTAGGTCTGTTTCTCCCCATCCGTTTGTAGGTCAATCGGTTTCCCTCTTTCCGTCCCCATTTCTCTGTGCCCAGGCCTCTTCCTCTGTCCCGGTCTGTCCCGGTCTGTCCCTCCACCTGCATGTCAATCTCCCTTCATCTTCCTGTCTCAGTAAATCTGTCTGGCACAACTCTGTCCTGGCTGAGCCGAACCTATCTTACGTTAGCGGCATCACGTTTTATGATGCCACAGTGTCTCTCTCTAGGGTAAGCTTCTTTAATGTTTGTGACGCTTGCTTAACACTCGCTTTGATCCTCACTAGATGCTTGTCTATGCCTGCTTTGTGATCACGTGCTGTGCTTCCTGATTGTTGCTTCCACGCCTTACATTTCAGTCACTGGCTGCTGCTTTTGTGTGTGTGTGTGTGTGTGTGTGTGTGTGTGTGTGTGTGTTTGTAATTGTGTGTGACGTTTGTTATTTTCCATCGCTTTACCATTCTGTGATTTAGAACAATATTCAGAGCACAGAACCCTTTGTATAACTACAGCAGCCTAGTACACCGAGGAAGTGCTATCACGTATACAAATCTAAGCCAACAAAAGCACAACGACAAACAGTTGGAGCCCACAGAGCCCAGTGTGTCACCAAAGCTGGAGCACCAGGCCGAGCTGTGCCCGTAAATCACAGGAGTGACTTTTTAAAAGCTCACCCCCCCCCCTCCTTCTAAAACGAAACGCTCTGAATTGGGTGACCTTTCATTTGAATTGCGATCGTTCTCGGTGATGGCAGAGTGGCATTCGTTTTTGGCTGGTGGCCTCCGCTGGCATCGTTCATATGACAGGAACATAAAATATCCATTTTGACGGCGGGCAGATTAAGCTCGACAAAGGGTGCGCTGACTGGAACGGGAATGTGAACAAATGCTTTTAACTTTTAATACATTTTCCATTTTTAAATCCGTAAATCATGTTAAAGCATTACTCATTTACCTCTGCTGTTTCCATCACTCCAAAGGCCACCCCAGACACCCTTGTACGTCCCTATGCCACCCAGCCTTTGTTCCCCAAGCACTGCTTCTCACTTTTCACCCAGTCGGAGTTTATTTTCATTTGAATTCATTTTCCACTGTGGCTTCGATGTGTGCAGCTCTATCCTTATCCATCCAGAGTTTCATTTAAAGACACACAAAGGCGTAATTATGTATTTCTCTTCATAAAAAAGGACAGAAAATGAGTCCAAGTCTGCTTCGGTTTCCTGATAGAACATCGCCTGTAGCACATCTGAATAAAGGTGCTTACTGAGTACAGTTTTTGAGTACCCAACTACACAGATTTAGGAGTGTAACGATGCATCATGGTGCAAAAATATCACTACTTGAGCATAAAGATTTGCACTCTTTATCACTCCATCGAATGCAACCACGGTTTCTCAGCACCAGAGGGCGCTATCATACACCATGCCCCCACGGATTTAAAAACTCAGACTTGCACTCGTTGTTTTGAACTTTAGTTCATATATTGCTCACAAAAATAAATTAAACATCCCCAATTTGCAAGAGCAGTATATATGGTGAAGCTACAATAAAATATTTTATTATACATTTAAAACCTTTTGTTTGTAGTCATTTGTTTTAAATGCAGGGGACTAAATTTGGCTACGGGATGAAAATGCGCAGCGTTTTACAAACTCTTAAGAAAATCTTAGCACTGTATTGAAAATCAAAGAGAGCAAATCAAGTGCATCATTAGCCATATTACATGCGTTCTTAAAAATCGGACGTTACAGTAGTTCACTCAAATTTTTTGGGCTGTTCTGGAAGATGTGCAAGACAAACTTCTGAAAAACAAACACGGGCAAAGCAACGATAAACAAGTGCTATAAAAGGCACAGAAAACTGGACAACCAGTACTTCTCATTTGACAATAAAAACAGCTTTACCCTTTGGGGTTATTTCAGGAACTGCATTCAAAAGATCAAAACTGAACTACCAACAGTTAGGGTCATATGAAGTTAGTCATACAGACCCTTTTCACAAGAGGTCAACGGTTCGTGATTTTCCACACGATAAAATGTGCTTACGTAGAAAAGGTTTTCTGAGGTTGAAGCCAGCTAGACGAGTTCATGTCTAAGGGAATAGAAACAAAAAAAGACCCCACACAGCTCTGGATGGTGTGCATGGAGTTCCCCAGGAACAGCCTTGTAACACCAACATCCAAGTTTGTCCTCATGTCTTAGTAAAAGTTCATCAAATGCACTCAAGAATTTTCAGACCCAGTTCGACACCCGCCATTTATTTCCCAAAACAAGCCAGAGCGACCTCGAGCCATGGGCTGCGAACACTGACGAACATCTTGGGATCTGTCAGCTTCCACTGTTCCCAACAACAATAATCACCTTTACTTACAAACTGTCCCCATGCTGGTGATGTTACTTACCCTGAACATTTATTCGGTGTGTAAATTAATGAAACGGCTGAGACCCAAGGCAGGTGTGCAAAGGGACAGTCCCTTAAACTGGGTTGCTGCTTCAGGTCATGAGCATCATTTACCTCAGGGTAAATAAAACTACCCATTTTCTTTTAGGGAGAAAAGACAATTAACCGTTACATCCCAAAGGCAACACGATAAAGCACGCACCGCCAAGACGCCAACACGTATTGGGCCAAGGGAATAAAAACAATGTTGACAATAGGAACAGAGTAAGTATAATGAGAGGAAAATAAGTGACGTGTACACACAGCCACACCGGCGATTTCTCCTTTAAAACTTGGCAGTATGGAGGGTTAAGGCTGGCAATTCTCAGGCCAGTCTGTCTAATGAATGGTGACAAAAATAGTGACAGGGTAGAAACTGGGACATTGGTTTCAGGGCCTTTGGGAATTGCTGGAGAAAATAGGCCTTCAGCTCTACGATGGGAAAGCAGGGCTATCTTAAGACGAGCAGCGATCAAGAGATCAAGTGTTTTCATTCCAAAACAAGGTCAATTTCATTCAGGGAAAAGAAACAAACGGATAAAGTGGGCCGATGTGTGCACAGAGCAAAATCACAAGCAGTACAGGCTAGACAAACATGGCAAAGCATCTGAGCTGGGTTTGACCGACTGTGGTCTCCAAAACCAAACGCTGTGTTGGAGAGAAGGACAGAATGCTTAACTTAAACCAACCCCCACCAACCAAACAACCTTTAACGCCGCTTCTGCTCTTCAGCCATTACGTGGCGGGAAAGGTTGTGTTCTATTATCTTGTCCTTAAATGTGGGCTCTTAGTTTGCTGACGATCAAGACATTTAGTACTTAATTTGTTTCATCTTTTTTGAAAATGTCAGTTAATGTATTTGATATCTAACCTTTTTGTTTTATAGATCGGTATTTCAGCTAATAGGTGTTTATTAGTGATCGTTTTTTTGCTTCCTCACATGGTGGTGATGGAGTATGCTTAATGTGAAAAATCTTAACAAGGCTTAATGTACTAAAACAATGACCCAGAAAAATCACATTTCCTTCCGTTACTACTGATCACAAGTAACCTCTACTGCTGAAATGGCAAACCTGTGATCCAAAGAGGAAAGGAATCGATTTTACAGTACATAAAAACGAGGGGTCATGTAATTATTTACATTACATTATCAACGAATCCCATCATTCATTATTTCAACATTTGTGAGCAGGATAATTATTCCAATAATAAGTAACAAGCTTAACGCTTAAAAAAAAGTGGACCATCAGAGAGAAGTTTGGTGTTCCTGGTTCACTGCTTTGGCACATTAAGCTTTTCACTTCTACCGAGCTAAGATTTGAGCCGATAAGAACGGGAATTGAAAACGGTAGAATGCAAACTATACCCGAATCCAGAAATAATTCCCCTTCTTGTACCCTGAACAAAAAGTGACGTCAACTAATCCCACCTAAATCAAGCTTATCAGGAGATACGCCTTTCAATTTCTACTCGTCTGCTCAAAAACGTCACTTTCAGAAAACTATTCCAGTCCAAAACAGCTTAAAATCCCAGAAAGCACCCCCGACAGAACACACTGATGACACATCAGTAATCCAAACACAACAAGAGCAGATGACTAAACCTACCACCAATCTACAGCCAGAAACGTCGCATGTGGACGACAATTAATTCCTTTTGATTACTATTGGTTACTATTTTAACCTACACATTCGGTTCCCTGCTTAAGAAACGTCCTCGGATAGAGTGCTCTGCACATTCTCAAATCCTCATCTAGTCCTGCTGGTAGTTACCATACAAATATAGCATACCAAACACCAAACACTCACACTGCTTCAGGTTTAACGGTGTTCCAGTACGCCCAGAGTGGTCAAAAAGTCACGTTTAGAGATTATTCTGTAAGTAAACAGAAAGAGAAAGACATAAGAACTTACCTGCCAGACCCCTACAATGGCGTTTGCTATAAGAATTAGCAATATTACAAAAGGCTCCACAAAAGCCGTAATGGTCTCTTCCCCCTCTTCAAACCAGGCCAGTACCTAAAGAGGAAAAATAAGGACAACTTAAGTTTTGGGTAATAATTACACTTCGTATACGCAGACGACGATCACAGACACGGCCCGACCGATACTGCAGTCATTATGGACGGAGATAAGTGAGTTAGGGTTAACTGATTGTCTCATGCATCACAGATTTTGCACCCTGGGCAGGTTGATGTTTATCAAGGAGCACAACCGTGGTCTCTGCGCGCCTGGTAGCGGCTAACGAGGCGGATTATGATTAACGCAGACTCCGCACATGCAAAGCACCTCAAATTTCAAACGTTCAGACGCTAAAAGGTTATTATATATAATGAACTGGATATCGGAGCTCGCTTGAAATGGGTCTCGTGGGAATAAACTCACGCGTTTATTGCAAGGCTACACAATACGAGTGTGTATAATCACACAAAACGCGCTCATTATTGGGCATCAGCATCAAGTCTCGGAAGCATACGCAGGCTGTTATGTCAGGTACCATAAAAGGGCGTGGGCTGCAAACAAAAAGCACCTCTCACTCTGCAACCTTATCCACGTCTTCATTTTCATAATGCCTTTTAAGGGCATGGTTCCAAATCTAATTTAGACGCAGTTTTCCGCTCGCCGTTTCGAAGCATGATCCTGATGCAAAGTCAGTGCTGCAATAACGCGAGATCTTACGACCCAGGAGACGAAAGCTGTGCAAAACCACCATCAAATGTCTTCGTTACCAGGCAGCACGAGGTAAAGATGATGTCAGAGTGACCAAAAAAAAAAAAAAGCAAGCTACTATTTAGGGAACTTAAATGTGGACAGAGGTGCAGGTCTCGATTTCGGAAGCTGTCTGAATTGGGGTATTGTTCAACTGCATTTCCTCAGGGCGGCACAGAGATTCGGTGGGGTGGCACCGCTGCCTCAGCAAGAAAGTCCCAGGTTTAATCCCAGGGTGGAGCGGCCTGGGTCCTCCCCCGTGTCTGCGTGGGTTTACTCCGGGTACTCCGGTTTCCTCCCACAGTCCAAAGACATGCGTGTTTGGTTAATTGGTGTCCCTAAAAGCGGAACATAATGAATTTAATAATGTATTTCTTCAGTTGTAGCGCTTGGTTAAAAGCAGGACAGTGCTGCTGTATTACAGACCATAAAAATGTTAGATCAGTATCAGGAGATACGCAACAGTTACAATCAAAAACTTGAAATTGTGGCAAGACTGGATGAGAATACGGGGATGTCTTCTATACCGTACGCAGACACCAGCCACACACAAAGTCTACTTACAACATTTGAACATGAACATCCCAAGAAGAGAGCACTGGATTGATAAGACTTTCTGACTAAGCTCGTTGTTATAATGAACAGTTCATTCTTTAATGAAGAGCGACTATTCAGTTCATTAATCAATCTGTTTAATTCACCACTAAACAGTTTGCACCATGAGTTACAACTAGTTAACCAGGGAATTGGAATTGTTGACTACTTAGCAGAACGTTATTTATTAATATGCGTGTTGGATATGTGGTCAATGTTCACAGAATAATCGGTTATCCTCGTTCGTTTGTTTTTAAAAAAAAATCCAAATCAGTACTGATCGCAGTGTTTCTTCACTAAGCGAAAGTGAGCCACAGCCCTGATGGAAGCGCTGATTAACACAGATGCCATTCCAGCCATTCAGGAGTGACTCGGTTGAGGAAAACGCCGAGCCAGCTCTCGAGAGGACTGCAGTCATGCAGCATTTTACTAAAAGTTGCGAGCAGCGGGAGGACACAAAGCGCTGACCGGTCCTTCGGGACATCCAGTGAGAAATGTCAGGAAGACTCCGACCGATTTGCAGGCCAGATTCCAGACGAGCCATACTGAGAGGTAAACGCTGCACTCGCGCTCCTGACATTCACAAAGCGTATCACAGCGATCTTAACGGCTTCCTAATAGTGTGGTTACAACAAACACTGGAGATATTTATAAAAAAAAAAAAACGTCTGTGCACCTGCTCGGTCATGCACGTATCCAGTTAGCCAATCAGGGCAGCAGCAGCGGTACGATAATCAAGCATGAGCCAAGCGTCAAACGTTCACATCAAACAGGAGATCTGATGTGATCCAGAAGCTGCTGGTCTCCTGGAATTTATTACGAAATACTCGTATGACCACTCAGAACAGCAGGTCGGCCATCTTTTAGGGATTAGAGCCTTGGTGTTGATTACAGACAGCAAAACGATGCTTCAGTACCTTCTAATTGTGACCACACTTATCAAAGTCTACTCACAGTCCTTGTTAGTGGTCTTCCACACCAAAAGCAACTTTTTAGACGGCAAAACTACAGCATACGGTTTTTTTCGCCCTCTTTCACTAGCAATGAAGTCCCAGCACCCAATCCCAGCCTTTTTATAGTTGGAACCAGACTCATCATTTCATATTCACATTCCTCTGCCCTCTATTGTTCCTGCTCCTCAGAACCACCCGCTCATTTTGGTTCCTTCTTTTCTCCGGAATTAAATTTACACTAAATATTTGGATTTTTCGGTTGGGCAGCAAACAAGGCGACTCCATTGTCTCCGAGACGAGCAAAAAAAAAATATATATATATTCTTCACTGGAAGAAGACAATGTTTGTCTCCATAACAATAGACATAAATAAATACATTTTATATTTTTATTGCATTGCATCTCATGTATAGTTTTGAATCCAAATTAAAATTGGGCCCGTACACAACCAGTGACTCTGCCTGCTGACTGTGACGTAATGGGATGGGGGATGTTTACCATTTTCTGGAGGTTACCTCCAGCACGACGCTGCACCGAAACCAAGTCGTCTCAAACTGGTTCCTACTTGACTGGCCTCTACAGTCACCAGACAGTCATTAAATAAAGAATTAGAGCTCACAAAACAGTCGCAAATCCAAGTACATGATGCAAGCAAAGTATCTCAATGGTTTCCTGATATAGCGGCTGGTGAGTGTGTTAAACCCGGAAACAGGAAGCTTATAGGACAGGGTGGTTGCGCCCGAGGTTACCGGGGTCACATGATCAGGCTCTCAACATTCACACCACTCCAGGCACAGCCTTTAAACCCTTTAAAGACACACCATGCGTTTCAAATCGGCTGTAACTTACCATTTAAAAGACAAAAGGCATTGACCTCTGTAACGGCCTAAAACCTTTGGCCTGATCTTCGAACCGTCGTCACTTAGAACCTTCGTGATATGACACGTTAAACGTTACACAACACGGTTCTGACTCATCAAATAGACACCTTCAAGGGCGTCATTAAAATACCGTCAAATTTACCAAACATCAAGCGTACACACGTTTTGTGCTTTAAGCCAAATTTCACCTCAAAAAGCTCTAGCACTGTACTTACAAAAGAAATGCACGCTGCTAGAAGAAGAATCCTGACTAATAGATCCTCGAACTGTTCGATCACCAGCACCCACAGTGATTTGCCTGGAAAATAAAGAAACACAACCGATGAAGGACGGACACCAAGAAAAAGTCGATCGGCATAGGAAGAGCCTGGGCAAGAATAAAAGGATTTACCTTCTTCTGCTGGTAATTCTGTTGAGCAGCCCAGGGATTCCCACCAAAAGACAGAGAAAGAGACATTTAGTTGTGTAATCAAACCACATGTATGGCTCATTGTTAAATAACAACAGAGTAGACTAGGATCAGCGGGAGGATACCAGAGTACACTCGCGCTGAACAAAACACCTTTTGTTTGGAGCTTCTCCGTCCCTCAGTCACCAATGCTTGTATCACAACTTAGGCTGATTTATTTCAGACTTTGGGCTTGGTTTGGGGAGAAGAGAATGGGCTTCACTCATTATCGGTGAGAATGTTCAGAATGTGTGCTGATGGCTTCCGTGCCTTGGCACAAACGTTCGTGTAGAACGGTGAATTATGTTCTGTGACCCGTTTTTCTCCAACGACATGAAATGTTCTAGAAGTCGCAAAACAACAGGGTGATACGTAAAAGCAGCGAGCGATTGCTTGTTCGCCATCTAAGGCTAACTGGTTCGGTCGACAAAGTACCACTTTGAGGCAAAAATCTTTGGTGGCTCAATTTTAACCTCTAGCCAGAACAATGAAGAAGAACCCTGTTAGTTTAGTGCACAGCAAACAGCAAAAACAGCAAAGCACACAAAGATCCCACAGCCGCCAGTCAACTTCTAGGCATTTTTGAGACGCCCAGGTAGGTCAACAGGGAGCCTTCTACATGAGAGCTCTGCTCAGTTTGTGTACCATAATCAATAAGAAGGGATATCGACTGGTACTTAAGGTCTATCAAGTCTTATCCACAAAGCCAAGGATCTCAAATTCAATCGTATATTTACATTTATGTCAGATCCAGAGCGACTTACAAATCATAGTCTTACAATTGAAGCAATTGAGGGTTAAGGGCCTTGCTCAGGGACCCAACTGTAGCAAAAGTGAGATCTGAACCCTGGACCTTCTGGTCCATAGTCCAACACCTTAACCACTGTGTTACCAATCATGTTTAAGGGTGGCAGAAATACAGCCATGTATTTACATACAGTGTTCCCTCGTTTGTGGTGGGTGTTACGTTACAGGAGCACCCACGATAAATGAAAATCCGCGAAGTATTGGATTTATTATAAGTATTTCTACACTATTTTAGCTTGCAGAACGTTTGGGTTTCAAACAGCGAACACAAAACCGCAGATAAAAACTTGTCATGTCGCCAAGTAGCGACTCAGGCTGGAGATGCTCTAGTG
>JAVSBV010000055.1:1781802-1808632 GCA_033117975.1 Parotocinclus spilosoma
TTAAAAATTGACCGAGCTACAGCAGTTTAAAAACAGCCCTATTCATTGTCTATGGGATTTTTGTGCCAGAAAATCGGTGGCACCGGGTGCACGGTTCGAGATATCTCTTAGCTGTGAACAAGCACACTTCTCCTGAACATCCCGGATATTTTGGCGTTTGTCCCGTGTCGATATGTCGAAAGCTCTAGGAGGAGATACTGACCGAAAATTGGTGGCATAATAAAAAAAATCGATGTGCATCGATGAAAGTACCGTATCCATTGTCATTCCTCTAGGTTGGAAACTACCTGCGTATGTTCAGAGGGTCTCTGTATAAGAGGTATCCGTCGCTGTGGCGCAGACTAGCTTCGGTGGAGGAGAGGAAAAAGATCGCAGCGTCGTCACACGGTAAGTGATTCGCTAGCCTTTATTGCACCTTTGCACCTCCCGAAGTGCTTGGTCGTATTTTGTTTTTGTGACTTAAAGTCCAGAATGCAGATTAAAAACCATACGTGTTTCTCTGGTTCAAACCGTATCGGCCTGAAATGTTTAGAACAATAAACCGAAATTAAAATATGCCTATTGGGTCTGCAGAATATGCATCCAAATTGCCGAATTGAAAACGATTGTTACTTTTTTATTCCCTTTTGTCGGTATGACAAAAGATCAGTCGTAACAGCTGCAGAGATCATGAAAAAGAAGAGTTTAACAAGCACAGCTGCTGGGTTAATGATAAAGCAGATGTGATGGAGAGCTGGCGTTATCGGGGCTCCACTCGTGCAACGTTGGCAGCAACGAAGCAGATGCGATGCTCGAATGCGGCTAAGCTGAAAGGATTTGTTTAGAACTCCCATCTGTTCCAAAGGAATAGCTGAAGCATGGAGACAATGTGATTTAAATACGATTTAATTTATGTTTGGAAAAAAAAAAAGTCTGTATGGATTGAACACTAACGACTCACGGGCACGCTCTGTATTCAGGGAAGCTACTTTAGTCCTGCTTCTGGACAGCAGTTTGTGCAGTGTTTTATTTTGTGTTAGATCATGGTTACACAACTTTAGCCACCAGTGTGACCCTGCTGAAGGCGTCGGAGTGTGAAGAGATCTTCGAGGGCAACGATGAGAAGTACAAGGCGGTGTCCATCAGCACAGAACCCCCAGCCTACCTCAGGTGAGGTGCCAGGGTTTTAATCTTTGTCTTAAACAAAATACAGGGTAGGACTCGTTTCTTCGTCCGTCGTCTGTGCCGAGTACAGCCAAAGAAAACGAGGTTAAGTAGGCCCATAAGTAGTGGCCGTCAGTTGTTCACTGTTTTGCAGTGCATTGTGGGTAACAACGTAGTGTACTACAGGGTAAGTGAAACGTCACTGGACACCCTTTTCTTTCAGAAACAAAAAACAAAATGGTATATCTGAATACCCCAGCAAGTAATGGGTGAGGGTGCCTGTCTTTTAGGCTACATCCAGAAAGTGGCCGCCATATTGAAAGCCGCCATATTGGATCACGGGCATGTTTTCCCAATTGTAAGGTGGTCATGTGGCATATCAAAGGAGACCGGAATTGGTTAGAAATCGGTTGCTGCATTCAGATTAGCTGTATCTCTTGTGGTTCATAAGTTATCAATACAGGAAGTTCAAAACGTGTCCCAAACTCACCCTGCATACATTGAGAATTCGGACAACCCTACAAAGTGGCAATGGCCTAAATGGAATAGTAAATGCGGTGCGAGTTCAGGTGCACCTTGCACTTCGACGTCCAATTAATTTATATTCCTGTTGTTAAATATCATTTTCATGGTTTTTGCTACAGTTGGTGGATATAAAAAAATGCTCAAGGTGTTTCTGGTTCGTAATTCGAATTGCCTGTCAAAGTGTGTTAATGGCAATAAAGTTAAAAAAAAAATGCATTTTGCCAAAATCGGATTGCCTTTTTTAGCAAATGTACAAATGCCCTATCTTGTGTGTATTAGGATTTTAATGAAGCGCTCTGCTCATCATTAATGCACTTGTGATAAACAATGGCTACAAATATGGAAGTCTCACTGTTACCGCATAAAATATATTTTTCATATATTTCTCTAATACGAGTTCTTTGTCTGCCTTTAGAGAGCAGAAGGCCAAGAGGAACAGTCAGTGGGTACCCACGCTCCCAAACAGCTCCCACCACTTGGACGCTGTGCCTTGCTCCACCACGATCAACCGCAATCGCATGGGACGGGACAAGAAAAGGACCTTCCCCCTGTGGTGAGTTGATGTGAATTTACCATTTGGAGTTGTTTTCTTTAGGTTATTTAGATATAGGGACCATCCCTGACACTGTTTATAGTCAAAACCTGTTATTTAACTGTAGGTGCGTCCTAAAAAATTGACATAACAGGAGCTGTTTGTTTACTGCTCGTTATGGGAAGAATTTTAAATGTTCTAGCTTAATTCAGTAATGCTGTGTGTTTGTGTGTGTGTGTGTGTGTGTGTGTGTGACATAAGGATGTAAGTGAAACAGGCTTTACTTGTAGCTTCTATTATACCCTTGCAATGGAAATAAAATGAATAAATCAATTTAATGTTTATAGCAGAACAATGTGCTTTACTTTTAATGTTCCTTTAGCTTATCCAAACTGTTAAACACTCGAGAAGTCATAATATAATCATAAAAATGCACTCGTGTTAATCTCTGCGGTCCTTTTGTGGTTATTTGTGGGAACTAAACCCATGACCCAGTTCCACCGTGCCCTCTCTGTCCCCTGAGCTCTTTGTTTTCCTCGGAAGACTCAACAGTACAGCAGTGATCCACATCTTGGCCCTGTTTATGCTCCGAGATCACTCGAGTTCATGTTGTTTATCAGCAGCTGGCTCGTTTTCTGCTGAGGCGCCCTTTTGTAGACACAACTGTTTCTAAAGAATGAACCGGACTCCTCGTCTACTCCCACACACTGCAGACAGAAAGTCCAGCGACATGTCCTTTTCGCTGTAAATCTATGTGTACTAATAATAATGTTAACTGCATGTAAACATGTCCTCTGTAATGCACCGTTACTTGGTCAAACATAATCACAAAGTCATCTGGTCTTGCCCTCTAGTTTTGATGACCACGACCCGGCGGTGATCCATGAGAACGCCTCGCAGGCAGAGGTCCTGGTTCCCATCCGGCTGGACATGGAGATCGATGGGCAGAAACTCCGAGACGCCTTCACCTGGAATATGAACGGTAACGCTGCAGGACATGCTGGTGAACATGATTTAGTATCATTGTAAACTCTTTAATTTGCACAGTATGCCCAAAGGTACTGGACTATAGACCAGATGGTCCAGGGTTCAAATCCCACCTCTGCCACAGTTGGGTCCCTGAGCAAGACCCTTAACCCACAGTTACTTGCATTGTAAAGACTGTATTAATTGTAAATCGCTCTGGATAAGGGCGTCTGATAAATAACATAAATGTAAATAAAGCTTTCTCTTTCTCTTTTTTTTTTTTTTTTTTAGTTTTTTGTTCGGGTCTTTGAATCACGCGTGATAAAAACGTGACCTCTCTGTTCGTCTGCTGAAGCTACTGAAATTGAACTGCAGCTTTTTTAATTACTCACTCATTCTTATTACCGTTTATATTCGTTAGCGTTTGTCGCTTTATGCTTCCATTTTCATCGTTCCATCACCAAACTTTCTCATGATTTCTGCCCAACCAGGATATTGATTCTTCTTACCTGTCTCACATTTCAATAACTGCTATTTTAAACCCTTGCTCTGGTCTTTTGGTTGAAACCAAACACGATCGGTCACTCAGTTAGGCGTAGTGGTGTAAAACCTCCTGTTGTATTAACATGACTGTTCGGTTGTAATCTGCAATACAAATATGTATAAATTAGATTACAAAAAATACCAAGCCACAGCCACGTGCAGCTCTAAGATTGAGTAATGGGGTGTACTTGGCTACGTTTAAACACTAAGGTTTTATTGAGCACACCTAAACACAGGAACTGTACCCATTAGGTTATGAAGGATCTTGTTAAAGCCATGTAATGCTTGCTTGGTGCTGATAGGTTTTACTGATGCTTTATTGCAATACCTGTGCAGTTTGATGATGAACCCCTATCCTTTATCTAACACACACTCTTGTGAGTTGCTGAGTGCTGTTACCGTCAGTGTTGTAAATATTAAGACCGTTCCACTTCCCCCTCTTTAGAAAAGCTGATGACTCCAGAGATGTTTGCAGAGATCCTGTGCGACGATCTGGACCTGAACCCGCTGACCTTCGTCCCAGCCATCGCCTCCGCCATCCGCCAGCAGATCGAGTCCTACCCCACCGATAGCATCCTGGATGAGCAGACTGATCAGAGGGTCATCATCAAGGTGGGTCCGGTCCACTGTGGCTGAGAAACCAGATAACCATGGCAAACCAGGATTTAACCCTGGGCTGCCTTTAGGAGACCTTCTGGTTTAGAGTCGCTTCAGACGGGCCAGACTTCGGATCTGGGGCACGTATGGTTTAATTTACAAGATCCCTTTATGTAAAGTCTTTTAAGTGCTCATGACTAGAGGTGTAACGATGAGCTTTGGTCACGATTTGATTCATGATACTGAGATTCCATTTTAAGCCTTAAGCCCAGGTCTTGAGCCCATGCCACGTTAAGAATTCATTCGGATCAGTTCGTTTTCCGTCTTCCTGCTGCTTTTTACCGCGTCGTATAACGGGTCTTTGTGTCGTCAGCTGAACATCCACGTGGGGAACATTTCCCTGGTGGACCAGTTTGAGTGGGACATGTCCGAGAAGGAGAACTCGCCAGAAACCTTCGCGCTCAAGCTTTGCTCTGAGCTCGGCCTCGGAGGAGAGTTTGTCACCACCATCGCCTACAGCATCCGCGGCCAGCTCAGCTGGCATCAGAGGACGTACGCCTTCAGGTGAGACTCGGCGGCCGTAATGCTTCAAAACATCTTCAGATAGTCTTCATAAGTGGTACAAAGAAAGAGTTTGTATTTGCCTTAAAGGAACCATAACTCTGTCTGCAACTTTAGCATTATGCTCTGTACTCGTCCTGGTGTCCCGTCGAGAAATGATGGGGAACGATGTCAAAAATCCAGCTAAATCTTTGAGAGCACACACTGTAACACACTCCTATTAACACACCCATGATTGGAAGCGCTTTGGTCGCATCGTTCTGTCAGTCTGCCATTACACACTTGCACTCCTTTTAATGGGTCTCTTCATATCTGACACTTTTAATAATCCCTTTGAGGACCAAGGGACATTTGGGTCCCATGCTTTTAAATGCTCTGCAAATGGGATCGAAACAACTTAAGGTCCTGAAAGGGTTAAGAAATAACCATTTTTCCTGAAACACATCGCTTTAAGCAGTTAAGTGTCCAGACTCTTCACTTTCTCCTGAGAGGTTAAGTGAAAAATAGCTGTTTATCTGTTTCTAACTAAACCATTCTGAAGGTTTGGGTTTTAAGGGCGTAATAAGTTTACAGATGTTGATGGTTTTGTTGATTTACTTCTCGGCCTTTAGATCAAAAGTCTTAGCCTCAGTACCTTTGTGAGCATTTTTATAAGACGTGGACTGAGTCAGCACTGCTGTTAAATCAGGGGGCGTTTTTTTTTTTTTTAACTTAAGTGCAATAACGTGGCCTGATTGCTTACGAAATGGGAGCATTGTTTTGGTATTTCTGTGTTTCATCTTTGCATGTGATTTTTTTATTTTATTATTTTTTATTTTTATTTATTTTATTTTTTTTGTCCTTTTTTACTTTCTCTCCACCCGTTCTAATCAAAATGATTGAAATGACGGGGGTGAACAAATCAAACGCAGAGCTACCCATCCAGGAACATGAACTCACGAATATGCTCGTGCAGTCGCTCGTTTTTTGTGGTGCTGGCTCCCGGATGACAAGATAACTAATCTTAGAAACGTTATGTAGTGCAGCGGATGAGCCAATAACACTAAACTGCATTTTCCAGCCTTCAAAAAGCGTTGTAAAAGTCTTCATATTGCACGAGCTCGCTCTTAATTGCCATAGGTGCTTTCACACCAGAGGAACTTTTTCATATTTTTATAGAACCATTAGAGACGGTGCCTCCTTTCTCGGTTGTTTACACCCCAGGATCCGGGGGCGATCGTAGCTCTTGTAAAGGCGTGTATAGAGACTTTTAGCTCCTAACTCAGAGTAGGAAATTTTCTCAGCGCATTCGAATGCAGAGGGACGCCAGAGTAGTGCTGTTGGTCCACCGGTAGTCGTATAAACACCTGGCCTGACCGTGTAGGTCCAGGCTTTACTGAGCCTGTATGCGACAGAGGAGGTACAGCATGAGTTTAAGTCTTTAGAGTCACACAGCATTCCAATAGCAGTGCGAATGCAAACCACAAAAGGCCCTGGGACTAATGTAGTTCTTGAGGAGGCTCCATAGGGAGTTGTGGGTAGTTCCTGCCATATTATTCTGTAAAACGGTTTGGTGCAAATACTCACTGTTTTTTGGGACGTAATGGATTTCAGCTTTTGTTTGTCGCTTCTCTTTTTTTTTTTTTTTGCAGATTGGTTCTGTTAGGGTTTTTTTTTTTTTTTTTTTGGTGGTTCCTTTAGCTAGTTCAGGTCCATCATGGACTGATTAGTTCCAGGGCATTTCATGTCTGACGTTTTCTGTGCGTTTTTTTTTTAGCTCGCAGATTGTCAAGCTGATCTCCAACTTGTCATTAGGTCGTCGTCTTTTGAGCAGCGTCCGTCCTTTCAAAGCCAAGCCGCCTCCTCGCGAGTAAATAAATGTCAAATTGAATTGAACGTTGTAGATTGCGATTAAAATCTGATCAGAGTGATTCCTTTTCTATCGGTCAGCCGTTCTAGACTCTCCTCATTTTGCCTGGTCATGGTCACAAGAATGAGGTGCTTTGGCCTGTTTTGGGGGCAGAAATGCCAGTTCGTCGTAGGGGACGCCGTTGCATTGGCAAGGGTAAATCCCTGTCCGACCTCCCCTCGTTCACGGGCGGAACTCGTACCGGTTTTGGTCAAAATTTTAGAAGTGAAATTTCCAGATTGAAAGCCTGGGAATGATTTGGTCACTCCTGCCTAATAAGAGGGAATGCATGGTGTCGTGGTCTGGATCATTCAAAATTCTGTCACCCCACACACACACACACACACACACACACACACACACGTCATGTTTATCACTAGACAGTAAACAGGTCAGACTTTATGTACGTTTACCGTCTGTTTAAACACAACACGACTGCCAGCTCACTAATGACTTCACTCTTCCAGATGGTGACGTTTTTGTTTTGTTTTTTACCGTTTTTTTTTTTTTTTCTTTCCCCTTCACAGCATATCCTGATTTATTGTGCATTTGGGTGTTTTTGTTCTCATTCTGCATGTACCATCACATTGCTTGTGCTGTTTTGATTTCACAAAGGGCCTTGAGTGATTAGTGCTTAATATTGCTTTGAAATCGGGTTAAGATCACAGAGTTTAAGACAAAGTCTATCCCATTACAAAGACAAAAGATTTGAACGATTGTCATTGGGAGCTTTGGCTTATTTTCTTTGATATAATCTTCATATTATATCTGTAAGATGCATCCACTTGAGCTGACCAAGTTGTTTAAAGGTGATATGGAGTCAACGCATCCATTTTTGCATTGGACGTCCTTGCTGAAGTGAATGCATTTTACTTTTAACATCATCATTGCTTTTGCTTTGCTATAATCTTCTAATTGTTTGCTTCTCCCACTGTCTGTTCCAATAGGTCTGATTTCAGGTCAATATACTTCAAAATTTCTTGAACTTCTCTCCCTCCTTACCCCCACGTTTACCCCCACTTGCACCTTCATGCCCTGGGAAGCTGAGTACCCTCATCTCTTCTTTTTTTGATCTTAGTTTTACAGGGCCTGTTCCTAATGGTCGCCCATTTATATTGAAAACGAATGTCTTCCTAGGAGGATATAGTAGATAAAATGTGTGGGCTCTTATTGGGGAATTTATGAAGCATAGACCTGATTTGAATCTAGTACGACTAGTGAGGTCATCAGAAGCTCTGAAGGGTTGGTTAAAGATATATGAAGTCAGTTTTCCAGTTTATTTTTAAAGCCTTGTGTGGCATAATAGGAAAAAAACGCTCTGAAATCCTTCTAATATTTCTCCCCCTTGTTAAGGGAACAGTAACATTGATATGTTCACTGAAACGATAAGGTTTATTTGTTATTCATTTTTATTGACACTCAAACAGAAAAACAAAATAAATGCGTCTGAGCCTCCTGGCGCAGGATAGCTAAGGAAAGTGTTTTTACCTTTTATTTTTTAGTGTCCTATATATTAATGCTATTCGGTGCTCTAGCGAGCCAACGTTTAATGTATTTGCGTTCACCTTCCTGCACTCGCCTCCGATGCACCTTAAACACCTTGAGTTCACCTTGAGTTGTGTTTACCAGTAAAGTGTTCCCTCGCCACTTAGCGGTTCACCTTTCGTGGCCTCGGTGCATTGCGGGTTTTCTAAAAAATATTAATTGAGAAAATATATTGTGGATTTTCACTGTTTTCCATGTTTCCGTTTACCTTTACATTTTAAAATATCTCAATCTCTAAATCAATAAAAATTCTAATAATAATTCTAAAAATAAAGGAATGTTATAAATCATAAAATATTAGGATTTACAGTAAATAGCGTATTTACTCAGCGGATGAATACTCACCAAAAACGAGAAGTAACACTAGAGCATCTCCAGCTTGAGTCGCTATTTGCCGACATGACGTTTTTATCTGCGGTTTCGTGTTCGCTGTTTGTGAAAGTTTTATTCTAGACTGAATTCATTCAAGCCCTACGATGAAACCCAAACGTTCTGCAAGTTCTACTGCTAAAATAGTGTAGAAATACTTAAATAAATATAGCGTCACTACTTTACGGAGTTTCATTTATCGCGGGTGGTCCTGGAACGTAACCCCCGCTATAAACGAGGGAACACTGTACTTGTTTGCTATTTCCTTGTATCCCAATCTGATGTTAAACATAGTTTTTGTTTCTTTGTTCAATTTCAAAGAACTTAAAACTTTTTTTTAGCTTAGTTTTTGGTGCTTTTCTAATTGTCGTACCTTCTTTGGACACTAGGGGCAGCAGATATACTTGTTGATCTCCAGTGCAAACTCAATATCTAGTAAACCAAGCTGATCATTAGCTGGCAACACAGAATGCGGACATGTTTGCGCTGGGTTTATCTGCCCTGTGTCTGCCTCTAGAGTCTCTCTATAATTTATATATCACGCTACCTTTGAGCAGTAGGGGCAGTATATATTTTCGTACCTTCACTCCGTCTTAAACGCGATGTGAATTAAGTCAAGCTAATGAGTAGCAGGGAGCGCAGGGATTCCGTCATTTAACAGGTGTTCTAATCCAGAGCGCTTTAAGCCCAACAATGGCAGCTTGGCAGTGCTTGAGGCGTAAATCTCGTCGTCCATTGTCTAGTACCTTGGCAGCTGAACCACCATCTGGCGGTTTGAAGTCACTGTTTCGCACCCAAGGTGTTCGGGATGGGCTCTGGACCAAATTGGACCCAGTCTGGACCCATAAAGTTGGACTGCCTTGTTCCAGCCGTTTATTTGACCTGCACCCCTGAATGATGGAGGACAAAAGCAACTGTTTTTAGAATATTTTTTTTTACACTTAAATGCTCCTTAACAGCGGGGAAAGTTTTGATATTGAGGGTGTATTGTTATATGATTCTAAATAAATTGGGAAGCTGACTTCAAACCACACCTTTCCTGACTTCTGTTAAGATCTGAAGTTTGGTTCAGTGATCCTTATTGTCCACTGCATGTAATGTGTAAAATAAAAAAAAAATAATGTATGTTTTAGTATGTTTTGCATGACTCATCAAATAATTGTGCTAAGAAATAACACGTTAAGAAGTAGACGCTAAACATGTTTATATTATTGTGGAAAGGCATCTCTCCAGATCGCCCGTCACCACTATGCCTTATGGGTCACCAGTGGAAGTCATGATTTGTTTCCAACATGCTGTGATGTAGCCCGAATGTTCTGACCCCGTGTGACCGCGCCGTCCTTTTTCCGTAGTGAGAATCCCTTGCCGACGGTAGAGATCGCCATTCGGAACACGGGCGACGCCGATCAGTGGTGCCCCCTGCTGGAAACTTTGACAGATGCCGAGATGGAGAAGAAGATCAGAGATCAGGACAGAAACACAAGGTGAGGGATATTTCTTGGGCAGCCCTGACAGTCCCATGTTAGAACCCGGCTCCCTGCAGCTGTGGACTGGCTCTCTGTGCCAGACGAGATTATTATACAAGTTATATTTAATAACGTTAAATTCAGTTCAATTCAAATTGATTTCTATAGCGTCTTTTACAACGAAGAATTGTCCCGAAGCAGCTTAACAATCTTATGTGATCTTAAAAGGCCAATGCCAAATCGAGCAAGCCTAGGGCGACAGTGGCAAGGAAAAAAAAATCCCTGAAAGTTGAAGGGAGAAACCTTGGGAGGACCAAGACTCAAAAAGGGACCCGACCTCCATGGGTGGCCTAGATGTTAATGGAACAGTAACTTAAAAGTATATTGAAGTAATAGTCAAATTAAGTAAATTATATAATTTAAATTAATAATAACATTTTAATTAGTAATACAATTAAAAATAAATAAAATGAGTCTTCAGTGGGAGGTCCTTGGAGGCACATCATGTCCTAATGACTGAATGACTGAGGGAGTTCCTGTACTCTGGTGGGACTGGGTTCTGTTAATGAAGACCAGTAGAGTGATTTGATTCAATTCAATTTTATCTATGTAACGCTTTTTACAACGGAGTATTGTCTCAAAGCAGCTTAACAATCTTATATGATCTTAAAAGGCCAATGCCAAATCGAGCAAGCCTAGGGCGACAGTGGCAAGGAAAAAGTCCCTGAAAGTAGAAGGAAGAAACCTTGGGAGGACCAAGACTCAACAGGGAACCCCTATTTAATGTTAATTAAATAAATACTTAGAAGTATTAAATTATAGCAAAAGGTTTAGGTCAATAATGAAAATAAATATCAATATGAATAATAACATTTATATTAGTAATAATATAAATAAACTAAATTATAAAACAACTGGATTATAAAATGAGTCCTCAGTGGGCAGTCTTTGGAGGCACATAGTCTCCTAACGTCCAACCGATGGAGGGAGTTACTGAGGTGGAGGGAGTTACTGAGGTGGAGGGAGTTACTGAGGTGGAGGGAGTTACTGAGGTGGAGGAACATCTAAGTGTGTGGTGCTGGAACTGGTACCACTCTAAGAGAAAAGAGAAAATGTAGTTACTTATGGGTTAGAAGCCTATTCAGAGGTCAGAGTCTATTAAAAATCACTTTCTTTTCTGATAGTTCTTGATATAAAGTAAACACTTGTCTTTTAAAAAAATTAATTGTATTTTTTTTTATCTGATTAAAGTTTGCTTACAGTGTGAACACACCCCCACTGAGGTCTCCCAGGTTCAGACTTTTATTTTGGTTCATTAATAAAAAGTGAACTGTGTCTTAAAAGAACAGGTAACAGATCGGAGCACGTCTAATATCATGCTTTGTTTTTGTTCTTCCAGGCGCATCCGGCGATTTGCCAACACCGCCTCCGCCTGGTAGAGAGGAGAAATTCCGATGTCGCCACTCAATAAGCTTGAGGCAACAGGGGCGTGGAGCTGCCTGTGATCACTGGGACATTTCTGACTTTATGTTAAGCCGTACTGTGCATCTGACTTTCTTCTTTTTTTTTTTTTTTTTTTCCTTTTTTTAAAATAAAATAAAATATTACTTGTATGCCACTTGGATTTTTCTGTAAGGTACAAATCTGTATTCATGGGAAAAATCGCCATTCCGGTTTGTAGGCTGGACTACGTTCCAAGATGTCATAATTTTAGTATTAATTAATTTTAATAATTGATTTTAGGACTAGTTTGGAACTGAACACAGCAACCAAACATCAAAAGATACTTTTTAAAAACGGTTCACTTGGGTTATTAATACCCGAGCTTCCCCTTTACAAAACCCAAACCGCTTCAATACGGTTAAAATACGGTCCTGACCAGTACGTACATCACTAGTAGTGGCAAAAACGAGGGTTAATTTTGGCTTCAGAAGTCTTTCTGCACTTTGGGGTGTATCAGAAGTATTGGTGACATTTTAAAGGAGTAATTATATATATTTAAAGTTTTAATATTGCCTAACCCTGTATATCACTTTAATCGTTTATATCAAAACCAGTGTGATTTGACACGAGTCTTTTATTGGTAGTTGGATGAAAATCATTTCACAGATCCTCCACCGACCTTAACTGTGGATATCATTTCTGTACAGCTAGAGCGTTGCATTAAAAGCCTCAACCTTTCTCTCCTGAGCATGGAATCAGGATTCCGAAATCCATGTGCTTGCGTTTGTATTTTTAGTTTGTAAAAAACTTGATGGTTCCACAAATCTAAACTTCAAACGACTTTTTTTTTTTTTTTATTGTAATCGGTGCGTATTCTTGACCTCTCTGGTTGGTTTACCCTTCGTTTGTTATTTCATACGGGCATTTTCAGGCATGCAGCTCTTTATAACCATTGCCTGATTCATGAACTGTATGCCTTTTGTAGTCTTTAATCTTCCCCATGCTAATGGGCGTATGTGGGAAAAATACGGTACGTCGTTCCTATTAATAGGTAAACACTTTTCTGAATCACAGGTCAAGAATTCCCAAGTTTCCTGTTTCTACTCGTACCGTTGAATGAATTAAAGCGTGGATTAAGACCTAAGCCAGCGCTTTAGATTTTTGAAGAAGCGCAAAGTCGTTTGTCGTTCGTGTTCAAACGCTCCGGAATACAGCGGATTCTCCAGCAGATTCTTTCCTTTTATGTGAACGAAGAGTGGAAGCAGATCAAGATCTCGGAAAGCTTCTCTTTCATGACGAGATTAGGTATTCCCATCATCCTTTGCATGTGCACCTTTCGGTGGTGGCTGTGAGACGTTGGGAAGCAGGAGGATTCCAAGGCCGACTTTGGAATCCTGAGCCTTTGTCTCAGAGGAGCCTCCACTCAGAGGAGTTTGGGTTGGATTGATGCCTCTAGACCTTATGGACAGCAGTCGAGCTCCAGGATGTCACGTGATGGACCCGATGTAATGCGCAATCCCAAAATAGTAAGACGGGCGTGGACGGTTTTTCATGCAGTCGTCTTTGCTGTTCTGCTTCTGCATCCCAGCGTGTTGCATTCGCCTAACTCGGACGTCACATCTGACGATCTAAAGACCGTTTAAATCTCAGTAAGGTCAGCCACGTAGGACTGGAGTCCCTCCACCGAAGACTGGAAGGCTTTGATGCACGTAATCTGGTCACTAATTGAATCAGTATGGCCATGCTCGTTTGCTTTCATAAGTCTTTATGGCTCACGTGCGAGTTATAACATCATGCCAGTTTATTGGCCAGACTGAATGCTGTTCCTCGTTGCCATCTGCTGCCTGAATTGAAGAACCCGAGAGCGGCGACTGAGCCGTGACTAATGCTGACCTCAGCAGAAACGGGCTGCTCAAGCTGAGGAAGGAGAGAGTCTACAAAAGGAGCTGGAACATCTGCATTTTCAGATGAAAGCTTGATATGAATGAACAGTGATGGTGCTGTGAGTCATGCAGGCTGAAATTATCTATACGACTAATGATGTGCCCAAGTAAGCCTTGTGGGGGGGTTGTGACTTTGAAGAGTCAACACTGGTAGCTTGGAAGCCTGGATCTTCAGGGTGACAGTCGAATCCCTTACCTGCTTTGCCACCACAGTCCCAAGCTGATGAAACCAACCGATCATTTAAGTGAGAGGAAAGCAGAGTACCCGAAGAAAAATTGAATGTGTTTAAGGCACTAGATAACGATGTCAAGCGCGTGAACGTGTCAGTGTTTTGGACCAGTATGGACTTGTTCTAGCCCGAAGGCAGGACCGAGTTCCAAGGCAAAACTACATGTATTACTTTTGTTGAAACCCTGAACATCTAAACGTCCGTAGCACTCACTCAATTTCCAGACCTGTTTAATCCAGTTTAGAGCCCCAAACGACCAGGGTTGGATCCTTTGCACAGGATGGTGGGCTGACGGACGGACTTTGGAGACGCCAGGGTTCGAACCCGAGTTTTTGGAGATGTGTGGTGGAAAATGAGGAATCTAAAGACCTGACTGATTATCCAGATTATTTGAACAGCCTGGTCACAAAAGCCTGGTCTCTAAAATAGCTCGACAGAGGCGACAGTGGCAAGGAAAAACCTCACTGAGTCTTAATAAGGAAGAAATCCCATCCTGCTCTGGGTGAGACTGGATTAATTACTGAACAGCAGACAGTTTAAACAGAGTTCGGTTAAACTGTGACGCTTAATCACTGAGGAGTCTCAGTCTTGATCCAGTTACTAAATTATGATCTGGTGGATCTAGCAATTTGATCTGGTCTGTGTGGTCAGATTTTGTGCCTAGAACGAGATTTAAAACCAGGAGTCTCAGACTCTTAATCTGAATGAGTCTGGATGTATTCAAACGGTGGTTGCTGTCTGGGAGGGGATGACTGACCGACCTTACTCTTCACGAGGTGAAAGGTGCCATTACTTATTCTTCCACATCAAAACATCAGACTTATTCAAAACATATGCAGCCTGGGTGCTGCTGAGCTAAAGGCAGCAAACTGTTTTCTGTCTTCAACACTGGGCCGTTAGTCACAAAGCATTAAAGGTGCAGCTAGCAAGCTGGCGGTTATAAATGTAAAATCCCAAACAATAGAGTGCACCCGAAAAACTAGGGCGTAATGAAATGTCTTTGAGCTGCTCTTTTTTGCAACAAACGCCTCCATTAACACTACAGTTGATGAGTTCTTTTGGTCTCTCTCATTTGGTCCTGTTGTGCAGTTTATGAAACAAGATTTACTCCTGTAAGCCATGCAGCCAAACATCCTAAAGTGGATTAAAGGTCTGATGAGACTTTTGGCTTCATACTATTAAAGTTAATATCAAATATTAGGAATATTTTGCATATATAGCACGTATAAAGCAAATTAAAGCTCAATTGCAAGTTCAGATTTAGTGAGGGGGACGGGACATGAAACATCTGCTTCTCAATAACAGCGTGACCTGTGGTTTAAACAGAACCAGACCATAAGTGAAATGAAATAGGACTTTAGGAGATAAACCCTGCACGTTTTGAGTGCCGGACACAGACGCCAAAATATCACATCCATATGTGCTTGTTGTGCTTCTTATTCCTGAATCTGAACTTGCTTACCAGGCCAGAAAAACCCACCAATAACTCAAACCTGGGACCCTGTGGTGGTGGTGGTGCTTTGGGTCCATCATTATTCATCCTCTACCAACCTTCACAGATGGCACTGCAGACGTTTTCAGACGTTTATTAGGTGTCCAAGCATGAATGAGCATAATCTGTTTTGTTTTATAATTTAGTTTATTTTCTATTTTTTCTATTTCAATTCATTAAAATTTTATTATTAATTTGTTACGTATTTATTAACCTAATTTTGCTATAATTTAATATAACTTTAGTATTTATTTAGTTAACAACTAGGCCACCCATGGAGGACGGGTCCCCTGTTGAGTCTTGGTTCCTCCCGAGGTTTCTTCCTACCATTTTAGGGAGTTTTTCCTTTGCCACTGTCGCCCTAGGCTTGCTCAACTTGGGATTAGCTTTTTAAGACAGTGTAAGATTGTGAAGCTGCTCTGAGACAATGCTACGTTGTAAAAAGCGCTACAGAAATAAACTAAAATTGAATTGAATGTGTTTGTGTGTGTGTGTTGTGTGTTGCTTGGGTCAATTGGAAACCAGACGTGCTGCTTCTTCATGTTGACCTGCCAGAGCGATACAGAAGTCTGGGTTAGATATAACAACCTGGTGAACAAGCACCTTGGTTTCCCTGGACAGGAATCGCCCCCGTTTTAAATACTCGTTATCCTGCTCAGGAGTATTTGTAGTGTATAAAACGTACTAATAGGAGACGACGCTATAAATAAGCATCTAAGGAGATCTCGCAAAATATAAGAAAGAACGAAACAAACTTTTATTGAAGCGAAAAATATAATACAATTCTTTGTACAAACCTATTTACACGTTAAATACGACCGTTATAAAAGAAGAGAAAGCAGATGAGAGGTTACATGAGTGATTATATGGAACGTCGATACAGTACTGTACAAGTTCGTGGTCACTAGCGTGATACCGGCGCTTCTGCCTCTGGGTTCCAGCTCAGTTTGCGTCCTGAGCCGTGCTAAAGCGATCTACTAACGACAACAAGCAGGCGTGGGCAGCAATCCAGTAAAATGTTGGGTTTGAAACAAAAATAATCTACAGGATCTGGTATTAAAGTCAAGCGTAGCACTTCTAAGTCCTGTAGAACATTTGTACAGTTTCAGATACAGAAATCCATTTTGTAAGGACAACAAGAGATCAGTCTCACCCTCAGTTTCGCCTAAAATGCTGGCGTGCCCCATACAGTGACAGTCCTTCGGGTGTTTGAGCTCAGACAATGACTAAGTACTTATCATGTGAAATCTTCTGCTTGTTAAAGCTAACGTGAGCGATTTCTGTAGACAAATTCAACCCGTCCCCTCAGTGTTTTCGGCAAAACCGGGCCTTATCTCATGCATCTATGGCCACCGCTTGTGTAGGAGAGGAAGCAGCCAATCTCGAGCGTCCAACCTCATGAGTTATGTGCAGGGGGAAAACCAACCGTGGTGTCTAACATCATATGTGTATGGAAGGTGAAATCCAATCCAGCCATCTATGACCTCATGTAAACATAGAGGGGGATGCTGCTGATCTTTTCCTAGTGCTTACCACCTACCCACTGGTGGTCCACAAGCAGTGTGAGAAAGAGAAAGAGAGACCTACCTAGAGAAACCTAAAAAGTTATTCAAGTTAAGTGTGTTGCTATAAAGGGGCTCAGAATTGAAACACATATTTGGTCACACTCTCTTTAGGATGATGCATCCAAGACTCCATGACACCTTTAGAACCTACAGAAACATTTCTTATATGTTTTCTCCAAACATATCAGCTCTCTTGTTCGCTTGTGCTACCACAAACGCAGTCCTCTGGACCCAAAACTGAGCTGGAGCAAAACTGAATGAACAAAGTGAACCAAAATTCAACCCTAACCTGAGAATTGAGGCATCAGACACGCAGATGGAACTGGACTCGACCTGTTTTTCAGACACAGGCATACATTTATCTTTTAGCAGACATTTATTCACAGTGACTTACAAACGATTCTGTTTTATAATCCAAGCAATTGTGGGTTAAGGGCCTTGCTCGAGGACAGGCAGAGAGTCCATAGTCCAGCACCTTAACTGCCAGGCCACCACGGTCCCAGACATATCAACCTCCTTCACCATCTTGCAACCTTACTGGCATATGAACCAAAGTGGCTGATTCCCACTGCTGGGCCTCCCTGGTCTGTGTGTCTAATGTCCAACCTGCTACAGTGGCTTCCCAGATCACGGAGTTCTGGTACAGTTTGCTGCATCGCTTTTGGGGGGTGGCTTAAGATCATCTTAAAGTCAAGTATTTTTGCATGATTATGCATGAAAATGGCATTTTGTACTGTACACATATCAGAAGTCCTATACCATAAGACGTCCCCTATTAAAAGAAATGCGACTGATGATGTGGTTCCAGCGTCCTGCACTGCACCAAACTCAGAGATTGAGAAAACAGAGGTGAAGCATCAGAAAGTTTGCCGTTCTAAATACGCAGTGCTATCCTAAAGCACGATAACGACGAAACAGTGAAAACAGTTTCGACTCCACCGCAGAAGAAGACGTGATTCCCTTCTGTTTCGTGGCTCAGCGATCCTAAAAACATGCCTGAGCTGGTTCCTTGGACAAAACTGTGACAGTTGAGGTACGTTAAAACCTTCCCTGCGTGTATTTTAGCACCTTTGTGTGTAAAAAAAAGACAATTCCCCCGAACAAAATGCTTTCCTGACAAAACACAACGCAATTTGCCCATATTGGCACCGAAAAATCCTCTTCGGCTACAATACTGATGATAAAACGTACACAATAAATAATCAAAGTCACACTGAATTAAGACTGGTACGGCAGGGTGCACTGGTGTACGGCGGTCTTCCTGAGAAGTGTCGGTGTGTATGGCAGGGGACAAATACGCTCCAGAGAAGGACAATTTGGTCACGTGAACACTTGTGTACCCAACCTGGGACAAGCGCTTTAACACTTGACCTGAATGAACCCTCAGTCAGAAATGATGAATAATATTTACCGTAGGTATGGTTCAATCCTAACAGTCAGCTTGACCGATAATATGCGTGACCTTGAGTGACCTTTGGGTCACAGGGTCCCACCCGTTGCACTCTTTCCAACATGTGAGCAGTAATGTTTTTTGGAAAGGTCGGCAACGCTCGTGGGAGTCTATTTATACATCAGCACGGGACACTTGAAGAAGTCGGTGCCGATGTTCCGCGGGTATCCCTCCAGTGCTCTGATCTCGACCGGGTCAAACTTCCAGTACTGCTTTCCTCTCAGGAAATGGACGTAGCCTAGAGTAACAGACGGAATCCCAGTTTAAGAGTGCACACGTAACATACAAACGCAATGTTTAGATTTTTGGGAAACGATTTGCCAAATCGGTCCTGTATCTTCTTACCGTAGCTGTCCTGAAAAGCAGCATCAATGTCTTTTGGGATCCCCCTCCAGTCCATCATTCTGCGAGCTTGGCTATATTCTACTTTATTACTTTCCGGGTTAAAGCGCCAGTACTCTCCTCCTTTAAAAAAAAAGATCTTTTGGGATTTACTTCTTTCCCGAAAGTAGGACTTCCCTTCATCCCACATCAGGGCTGCCTGGATGTCCGTGACTGGGAGACCCAGGTTACGCATCGACTCCGGGCCTATAATCTTCCTCTCGGCATCAAACACCCAGTAATTCTGACCTAAAGAGGGAGGAGGAGAAATCACCTTTAGTCAATCCACAAAAAACACCTGGGACTGGCTGCAAAAAAAAGCTTTGTTAAGAAAAAACGTATTCAGTCAAACACTAAAGATTATAAGAATGTTCTTAAATGAATATACAGTCGATTCTGGTTAATAGGACCAGCCGCTTATTCGGACCAAATCCTAAAGTACCGAAACAAATCCTATTATATACGTGTAATGTTATTCAGTTATTTGGACCAAAATTCTGCTTAATGAGACCAAAGAACGTGAGAAGCGAATAAGAAATATGTAATATTCGTGGTTACCAAAGAAACTCTTCGTCTCTGTCTTTGTCTCTTCACTTCCCGAAAACTCCCAAATTTTTCCCCAGCCCTCTACTGCCACATGCAGGTCTTTGCCTAACATTTCCATTTACTTCTAAAAAAAGCCACAAGTCGCCACTTAGCCACAGCTAAAGCATGTCAGATCACACTGGATAAGTTTTTCAAACGTTGGCTGGAATTTAGTAAGAACTTGTTTTTTACAGTATTACACTTCGCATGCTGAGTGAAATGAAATGAAACCAGATCACTGCGCATTGTGAGCTAGAGCAATGCCGCTGCTCCACCTGAGCACAATTCTAATCTTAACTAATCTTAAACTCGCCTACTCATAGTTCTTGTATTTTAATTTAATGACTCATTTGTAAGTTGTTTTGTCTTTTCCTTAATGATAGAGCAATGTTTAAAAATGAGTTTGTCATGAGCTAAAACTTATATAAAGCATGTTGAGATTTTGCTTTACCAAAAAATCTGAATATTTTCTCATATTCTTGTAGATGCAAAATGTTTATGGTCAGAAGGAAAACTTTGCGGCTACCTCACGCTGTGTAACCAAAAAGTAAAAACACGCTGTGAATCACTCATCTTTTTCCCTTCTTTTTTAATCCTATGTTTCATGGTCAGGGTCGCTGGTGGACTTTGCTCTGGCTGAGTCTGGATGTCTTGGACTAGATTTGGGCAGAACAGTGAATGTTAATAGTTTTTTTCACAACTTTTCGGAAACTCGCTGACTTTGATTCCTTGCTCTGCCATTAATGTTGTTTGTGCTGAAGTCAACAGCTTTGTGAACGTTGTGTCCTAAATGAGCCCTGCCCATGAGTTGGTCCATGAAGCCTGACTAATCAACATGTCAATGTCCAGGTTGCCACATAACGCTGTGATGCGCACATACTAGTTTCTTACCTGCATTATATTTCTATTTGCTGTTTATTATGCTATGATGAATAAGGATAAGTTAAGGTCAGTTAAGAATAAATCCATAATTTTTTGAGCATTTAGGAAGACTGTTGGTATGAACTGGTTAATGCTAAAAGTACCAGCAGTTCTGTGTAAAGTTAAAACCATTTGTCCTTAATTGAAAGCTCCTGGCTGCCACTGTTTTTTTTTAAATTCTAATTCATTTGTTCTGCTTGCAAACCTTATTCATTAAAGATCAGAAAACAGAGTTTCAAGATTAAATGAGTAAGTTGGTAACCAGGAATTTGGCTGCACTGTTAGTAAATAGAAGCGTTGTTCTACAAAGCCACTGCATTTTCTTATATTTCCTGATTTTGAGCAAACAAAGGGACATGGTCAGAAGTGAAATAAACCGTTTAAAATGATCAAATTAAAATTATATTTCCACAACTGCTATCTAAACATCACGTTTACTAAAAGGACAATCAGCAAACCTGTAGCAGTAGCATTCAGAGAAATAAGCTAGCGTTAGCTGGTTTGAACCTAAAATCCAAACTATTCCTTTTAAAAGTGAAAGAACTTTGCCTTTATCTTTCCCCTCCCATTATCAGACATGCTGCACAAACACAATGTCCTCTCCAAAAATATTTTCCCTGTCCACCACTAACTGTTTTAATCCGTGCCTAGACCCTGCAAAAAATATTGTATTTTGGATACTGGTATGCTAGGCAAAAAGCGAGACTGTGCAAGGTCCATGTTTCCATTTCCAGGTTAGTGCTGGTTTAGCTGGTGAAGTCAAAAAGTCCTGCTGGTAAAGCTGGTTGTTCAACATACTGTTGTTCAAAACACAACATATGCAGGTTTTTGGTGTTATTTAGCAGGGCAAAGTGACACTGTCTGAAAAATCCAGTGTCCTTGATGAAATGAAAGCAGCCTCTAGCAAAAGCTTAGGGTTTGGGAAGCAAGAAATATAGTGGAGCAAAACAGGAAACGGCTGCTCACTGGAATTCCTAAATACCGTGCAACTCATCAGCTATCTCCTGTTAAAATGATTATTAGCAAAATGGCCTTATTTTATGTGTAGTGGAGATTGTACTGCTGTTATAAAGCCTTTACTCTTCTGGTAAAGGCGTTCCCCTTTCAATGAGAAATGAATTTTCCCTAGTATTATAAGTCATTTTACAGACTGGCTTTTATAACTATGCTGCTTCATCCTGCATCTCTACTTACATATCCCTATATTACCTATACATCACTACAACATATCCCATTCACAGAGGTTACTGACTGCCTTATCATGACTGTTGTTTAATAGTAATTGGCAGGTGGACATGGCCTTCCTTTTGACTTTATAATCCCATGGGGAAATAGGAAGGATGTTTCTCCACTGGTTTCCCTTTGCTGTAATGGGAGGAGTAATGAGTAGCTGTGAATAGAGAGGTATCGTATGCTCTGGTTAGAAACAGGGACAGTGAAGCCTGCGTTTTTGCCTGTGTGGTCTAGTTACTGGTTCAGAAACTAAATGAAAGGCAGATAGGAAAAGATCCATCCTCACCCTAAACTGGTAATAGACTTAAGGTTATTGTATCAGTGAGTATTTCCCTTCACTCCCAGCACACTTGCACACAAGTACACAAAGGCCTAAATGCTTAGACTCTCAGAAATATAATGCTACACAATTTTAAAACCTGAGGATAAAAACAACATCCATTAAGAGCGTCTTAGAAGCCATTCAGTCCGGTATGTTTGTTTCGTCAGTTTTTTTCTGAGCCGAGTTGTTCTCAGAAAGCATCCTGTCTCTTACTGTTTGTGAAAACATTTTCAAGCTGTGGGCTGGCCTCATCTGCCTTCAACATTCAATGCGTCCACATTTCTACATTGCTAATGAAACGTAATAAACGTTTACATGATTAGTTTGTCAAAGGACGATATTGTTAAGGTGTTTATATTGTTTTATTGTTTATTTCATAGTGTAGCATTTTGCTATTGTATGATGCAACATTCTTTTTTCTGAATGCTCAGAATGTGTGTTTAAAGAAGAGGTGTACTTACTGGGAAAAAAAAGCAAAGAACACAGCGTCTTCTGAGAGGACATCTTGAGCTCTAGTGAAGCATGCGGAGGAAGTAGAGACTATTCTTCTGGTAGTCTGTTTTGGTGTAGTGACCTACCCACTATAAACCCTTATTTAGTCACTTTCTCTTCACTGACTTTGCTTAAGAGCATGGTGAACTGTTTCATTAGTGCAGGCTGAATGCTTTTTTGGTTTAGAGCCAAGTCCAGTTATTTAGCACTGTGATTGGATTTCATGTGCATTTTTATGGATACTACCCTCGAATGTGTTGTATATTTTCTGGAAGTCTATGACGTCCTTTTAGCCAGTATTCAAGAACACATAATACATTCACATTCCTTACACTATTCTGAAGTGTACCAGGCCTGTAATTGCTAGCAGATGACTTGTTTGCTACATTTTCCTAACCACCATTTAGAATCAATACAGCGCACTTTTTAAGAACAGTGCTAATGATTTCAAAGTAACTTTTAGTGAGGTCGTATCTACATAGAATGCTCTCTCTTGCATTTGGTCATGGTCTTTTTACATTTCATTAATTCATGCGAATCCCAGATGGCATTTTATTTGTTATATAATAAACTAGGGGTGGCAGATCTGTCAACAGTACGATATCGGGATCCATAATATTATCAAAGTCATATTTCAGAAGAATTTGCAACTGAACTAAACAACCAAACTAACTGTATAAAAATATAAAGATCCCTTAGGGTGGTAGTACCAGTTTCATTTGTTGCCTTTTTGAACCGTTTAACCCTAGTCACAGGAAAACCAGCAACAGAGGGTACAAAGCAGAAACAGCCCTAGACCGGCCAACCATCCATCATGGGGCACATACACCTAGCACACGTCTGTGGACTGTGGGAGGAAACCAGAACTCCACACAGAAAGGACCCAGACCATTCCACCAGGGATCAAACCCAGGACCTTCTTGCTGTGAGCTACCAAACGAGATTGAGCAGCAGTATTTGAACATCCATAGCAGCTGAATTTTCTTTAAAGTAACCCACTAAGCCACCAAGCCTGCTAAATAATATAATACTAATACACTTAAAAATCAAATAGAATTCTAAAGTCTGGCTAGATCATAAAGTAGCAAACAAATTTGATATTGTTTATTTTCTATTCAATTGTTTCGCTGCATTTTAAGTACATCAAAGGAATTGCAGCGTTGGAAAAATAGTTGCGACTTGGTATGGTAGTAGTAATGATGAAAAAATCCTAAAAGTTGCTTAAAAGCCTTGTTTTCAGCTGTTTTCATAGGTATCATATATGATATGGTGTAAATGTAACTGTTATGCTTGGTGTTCATCAAATGACAGATTTACCCGCTGTATGGTGAAATGCATGTCAATACTTTTATGGTTCCTACCTTCCCCCGGTGCGTTCGGTCATTCTCGCCGGTCGCCATTACAGAGCCATCGGCGGGGTGGCCTTATATTCACTACCTTAATTATGTCCAGATCCCGAACAGCTGCTTCACATCCTATAAAGGTTTGTTTTTTGGCGCTGTTTGGGGCCAGGTCATCATTATTCCAACGGGATTCCATCGCCGTTCAGGTCACGCGTCTGACCACCGGCGCCCTTGCGCCCTTCCACGTTCCCTAGAGATAGTGGTAAAGTTCCGGGGGCTTTTAGTGCTGATGGACTGGTATGGGTGGGTAGCCCTCGAGGTATTTAGTTTGTTAGGGGCACTTTGAGGGTTTTCCCGTCCCGTACTCGTGCGCTCCTCGTGAGCTGTGCCATTAAAGTGACGTCCCAAAACTGTGCTTTCTGCACCTTTGCCCCGACGGACGCTTTGGCATCCTCTCGCGACAAGTTCGCACGTTGCTCCCACTTGGGACGCAACCTCAGAGCGCCCCTTTATCCTTTCGGTTTCATTATGTAAGGAGCCTTATGCACCGCTCTTCATCCCTTTTCAGTTGTTCTATATTATTTCCCCATTATTATTATTTGTCGTGGGATATCTTTATCCTGCATAATTGGGTTCAAATAAAAAACCACCACATCTCGTAACAAATACATTAACATATTTTTCCTCTTTATTATTTAAATGGGATACTTTTGTATAGTCATTAGCATCACTTTAGTACTGTTTTGATCATTTGTGATTGCTGAAGATTTCTAAAGCACTGACCCTTAGGTGTAAATGTTAGTAAATAGCAACATGATAGTCTTATATAAAAATGATTGGCTAGGCATCTTTTCTCATATATGAGCTCAAACTCCAGTAGTCATCATCTGTGCTTATGTTTATGAACTGTTTTAAGTTATCTCTAAATGTGGGCTACTGTTAACATGCTGGTCATGTCCAGGATCCTCCGAAAATGGGAGTTTAAGAGATGGCGCACCGAATATTAAAATATTTCCAAGAACACAGTGTCTTCTGGGAGAACATCTTCAATGGACTCCAGCTCTATTGAAGCATACAAAAGAAGTAGAAACTATTTTTTTATATTGGTAGTCTGTTTTTGGTGTAGACAAGCCATGTGTGGTGACCTACCTGCTCTATTTAGTCACATCTTCTTTGACCTTGCTTGAGAGCAGGGTGAACTGTAAAATGTGTGTTGCCTGTATGCATTTTGGTTTAGAACCAAGTCCATTTAAGGTGATTTTGTGTAGATTATACTTTTGACTGTGTTGCATATCATACACTTTTAGTCATTAATCAACAATTTAATGCTCCAGTAGTATTAACTATAACAAAAATCTCTTCTTTAACTGAATTAACTCTTCAGAAACTTGTACAATAGTTCCCAGAAAAAGTTTAACGTCAAGACTCGCATGCAAAGGCTAAGCAAAGAAGGCTAATCAGATGTTAGAAATAGGATTAGATGCTATACTTATCTGCCTCTGTTGTACTCTCACAACGTGGGACACAAGAACACATCCCATACGCCTAGCTTTGCCTGCCTGTTTTGTCCTTTTGATGGATCTGCTGCTGTGTATGGCATACTGTTAAAGGATAAAAAGCTTGGTAGAGTCATGAATACAAATTCCAGAATCACCAGGGTTAGACTTGGGCTCGGGTAATTTGCTATAGGCTGAACGGGTGATCAGAGAAGCCCGAATCAACTGTCATAGGGTTTAATGATGTCATTTTAGGACATCCTAATTTGATTTTTTTCAGTAAAGATAGTCATTATATGGCTTAATACTGGACAAATTCCTTAACTTCCCATACCCAATGATATTTAACCAGCAGTGAAATCTGTTATATCTTAACTCTACAAGAGGGCCAGCAGCCGGGAAGAACATCTAGATTTTCAGCAGGTTATGTAATACAATTGAACAGGATGTGATGTTGAGGTGATGGTGAGGTTTTTAGGAGGTGATGTTGGAAGGTAGAGCCCAAAATACTAATTATATTAATGTGAGGGTTTTTTTTATCTCAAAGAGTTAATTTCCATTACAGATTCTTAATACACTGTAACAATGTTAGAAAGATTTGGGATGGGATTAACCATACAGTTGCAGCCGATTCTCGGTCACTTGATGGATCATCGATCTCCACACATTTCTGTCCTTCATCGATGTGATCTATGAAGTATTTCGGCAGTATTTCGGAAGTATTTCCACATCATCAATGGGATCTACATTATTGCCAACTATTAAGAGCATGGCAGGAAGTATATTTAAAGAGGAGTGGACGGAGAGCTACTAGACGGTGGCCATTTGGACTAATCCCCATTAGCAGTGATAACAGTCTGTCTTTCAGCTCTCTGTGTCAGTGGGGTAAAACATGGCAGCTGAGGAGAAGAGCGTGACTAATGTAAACCAGTTTGTAAAGATTATCCTTCTCTATCTTCTCCAAGTTCTAGTAGAAAGTCAAGGTGATGGATCTTAAGTTAAATCTCAAAAAACATTTCACCCCTCATAGAAGCAGCTTCACAAATTGCACTGGTGAAGATTTAAAACAGCCCCATGAATAAGTGGTTAAATGTCTAAAACATCTTTAAAATGTTTTTATAACGGTTAAGGTTTGACTAACATTAATTCAGAATTCAGTTCAGGTGTCAGCTTTGAACTTAAAAGTTAAGGCTTAGCCACTTGCATGTTTAGTGTCTTTTATTTTTGCCTGTGATCTGTTTCATGTTTATATGTATTTTTATCAGTTATTAAAAGCTCGCAGTTCGATTTTAATTGTGTCCCAGTTATACCTGCGATTTAGTGCAAGAGTGTGTTTTCCTGCTTTTAGTGGCTTAGTGTATGTCTAGGGTGACCAGATGTCCTCTTTTAACCGGACATGTCCTCTTTTTGAGACTTAAAAAAATGTCCAGGCGGAATTTCATAAACGTCCGGGATTTTGGTTTACTAGATTTTACATCGCAAAGTGTTTTTTTCACAAACCTGTCATGCCCCTACTCCGTTCGGTTCGCTTGAGTGAGAAGGGGAAGTGGTGAAGTAGCCTAAAATTTTCGGATCGCATGGTCTGACTGTAGAGCTATCGTTATTGGACAATAGCCTTCTCTGTAAAAATGTAATTGGTCAGTCTCAGTAGAGTAGCTTCCCGCGTCTGGAGTAGCTATGCCAAAACATAAATGTAAGTTCTCGGATAAATTAAAAAAGAAATTTGTTAGGGACCGTGCAGCGAGTCCCGGTTTTGTGTTGTTCGTCGCGGCATGTTGTTTTTCCCCGATCCCTTATCT
>JAVSBV010000055.1:1834427-1845657 GCA_033117975.1 Parotocinclus spilosoma
CAACTTGGGATTGGCCTTTTAAGACAGTGTAATATTGTGAAGCTGCTTTGAGACAATGCTACGTTGTAAAAGGCGCTCTAGAAATAAACTTGAATTGAATTGAATTGAATGGAATAGGTAACGAGGAGCAGGTCACTTGCTCAGACCTGAAATTTCCAAGACCGTGTCAGTTGTAATTGTGCCCGGTTACGAGAACCTGCTACGTGTTGTAACTGGGTTTACGACAGATTCACCACACGCTTGTTTGCAATGCTACAGAAGTTAGAAAATTAAGCAACGTCCATATGCTACCCGTTTCAGGGGCTTGTGAGGACAAATGAGAAGCTTTGGGTTTCAAATCGGGTTTTAAAATAGACTTCCTACGTTCTTCCTGACAGTCTTCGACGCACCGTTATCTGTAAACACGGTCAAACTAGAGAACAAATAGCCTCAGAGCTTTAGGACGCTGTTGGATTTATTTTTCCAGGAGATGACGTTTGATTACACACACACACACACACACCGTTTAAATTAAGCTCACCGGAAGCCAAATGACATTCAATGCAAAAGTGGCCTTGGAGCTTCAGAACAAAATAAAACAACAAATAAAACCAACAATGTCATTCAGGCATTCAGAGCTGACCTCGGAAAATGTGGACCAGTCGGCCAGTCAGGAGAGACTTTCGAATAAAATGAACCAATCGCAATGCTCCATTTGGCAGCCAATCAGAATTGACCTCAGAAAAAAATGACCCAGAACCCTCAATTTGTCAGCCAATCAAAAGTGAACCGATGACCGACCAGAACGATCCATTTGGCAGCCAGTACAGACCCCCTGCAGAGAAGGTGGTACCAGAACTTTTCTCCTACAGTCTAAACAAAAGAAACGACTCATCAAAAAGGTTTAAGTCAAAAATAATAGCGTAAGTAAATGATTAAGGTTGATGTGGGACGTTTTTTCCTCTCTAAAATTCGGTACATCCGTACATAAGGGGTTTGTCCTTAAAGAGACCTTTGTCCAAATCAGACTTCTTGCCATGTTTGTCCCCTCAAAGACGCCAAGAACGTACGGCGACGCGTCAAAACCAATTCCCTCAATCGTAACGATCACATCTGTGGGACATTTGGCCCCTATGTGTGGAGCCTCGCCTAAATATCTCGCCAGATATTTGACCGGAGTCCTCTGTCCGCTGTCATGTCAAACGTCTCATCTGTGGACAGTGCGGCTCTGAGGGTCTGGAGAACATCATGGAGGCTAAACTCCACGCACAAACTCCAGCAACGCACAAGGAATTCGAAACATTTTTCACGTTACGTCATTCAGCCTGAGAAAATATTTAAATGTACCTCTCGCTCAAACTGTTTATCTTCTGACATTCTGACATGCTCCGAGATGTTTCATCCACCCTGATGTTCCATAAAGGTACAGAACAGATTCATTACATTTCCAAAAAAAAAAAAGCAAAAATGAAAGCATTTCCAGATTCAGATGTTTAAAAGAGTAAAAAAAAACGATATGTTTGTCACCTTTAACTAACTAAAGATTGCAGATTTCTAAATAATCCAGTGGAAATGGAGCCTGTATTCCATCCATTCGTCATTCCAACCCTAAATGGGGCCCCAATTCATCATAGGGCATACACACACACCCAGTCACACACTAAGGGCCACTTTAGAGACACCAATTAACCTAACACGCATGTCTTTGGACTGGGGGAGGACCCGGAGTAAACCCACACGGACACGGGGAGGACCCAGGCCGCTCTACCCTGGGATTGAACCCGGGACCTTCTTTCTGGGAGGCAGCGGTGCCACCCCACCGAGCCCCCGTGCCGCCCTGGGCCTATATTAAAATGGAAGCAATGCTTGGGTGATATTCAGAGAATTTAGTGACTGTTAGCTGTGTTGGGTTGGACTGGTGTTACAAAGAGCATTATAGCTTACTTTTGTGCTGGTTCTACTGGTACTACTGGTTGTGACAGTGTGGAACTGATCAGGGTAATGAAATGATCATGTAATGAAAACCTAATGAACAGATCCAGCAAGGTCTAGCGGTTAAGGTACTGGACTCTGGACCTAAATGAACCTGATGGTCCTGGGTTCAAATCCCACCTCTGCCACATTTAGGTCCTTAAGCAAGGCCCTTAACCCACCATTGCTTGGATTGTAAGACTGTATAAGTTGTAAGTTTAATGGAGGCTTTGTACTATCACCTTACACCTCTGAGGTCCTCGGTTCGATTTGTGTAGATTTCATGCCCTGGTTCTCTCCACAAACTCCCTTTCTGGGACTTTGGTAGCCTAGTGGTTAAGGTACTGGACTCTGGACCAGAAGGTCCAGGCTTCAAATCCCACGTCTGCCAAGATGCCACAGTTGGGCCCCTGAGCAAGGCCCTTAACCCATAATTGCTTGGATTGTAAGACTGTATTAATTGTAAGTTGGATAGTCTGGATAAGGGCGTCTGCTAAATGCTGTAAATGTAAGGTCCAATATTTACTTAGTCTTTTTTTTTTTTTTACATTATTATCTGTTTTGCTCTCTGTAAATGACCTGTCCGCACAGCCAAACCTGTGCCATGGCACAGACCTCCTGTTCTGTGTTTTAAAAGTGGAGATGTTCTGAAGACTAAAATGATGGTCAATAATAATGAGAAATTAAACTGAACGGATTTTAAAACGGGTTTATGAGTGGCAGTACACAGATTAACCAGGTGGGGGCAGCATTTGGTACGTTCCCAGTAACAAACCTCGGACCCTTTGCTCATTCATTAGAAAAATTTGAAGTATGACCTAATATTCGTTTATACACATTCAGTACAATTTACTAACATGCACTCGTGGGTCACTTTGTTATGAAAACTGTACTAGTACCGGAATGGAACCCCTTATGGGATAGGAACATACCCATAAGGGACATGCTTTTGGTCCATAATCCCACGATGGCATCATCTAGTCCCTGCAGATTTGCTAATAATTAATAGCTACATGTCAATCATCTGAATCTCCGGTTCCTCTCTACTGGATTGAGATCTCCTGACTGGGGACTGTTCATATCCAAATGACCAGATGATTTAAGTTACTGTCCAACCTCAGCTGCCTGTCCAAGGCTGACCGGAGTGGCTCCCGGGGCTGCTGTAGCCCATCTGAATATTTTCTCTTTGGTGTCGTGTGGCTCGGTGGGTCCCGGGTTCGATCCCAGGGTGGAGCGGCTTGGGTCCTTTCTGTGTGGTGTCTGCGTGGGTTTACTCCGTGTACTCCGGTTTCCTCCCACAGTCCAAAGACATGCGTGTCAGGTGAATTGGTGTCTCTAAATTGTCATTGACTTGTGTATGTATGACCGGAATGAACTTGTGTATGGATCTAACCTTGTGCGTGTCGCCGGATTGCCACTGATGACGTTAAAAAGAAGCCCAATCAATAAATACAATTTTTTTTTTTGTTTTTTTTAAACTTTGGTGCCGAGCGTGAAAATCCCAGTGAAAATACTCCAGCGGCGACAACCATGCCACGTTCAGAGTCACTTAAATCACCTTCCCCATTCTGATGCTCACTTTCTTTCTGCACTCCTGTTAAACGTTAGGTTAGTAATAACAGCCAGACAGCTCAAAGGCGTTCCTTAGATATTCCCCAAAATACAGACAGAAGTTCGTGGGTGTACCTTTGGAGTGGAACAGAACGAGCAGAACCCCTTCTAGAAGCAGGCCTCAAGTGCCTTTATCATGTTCGCCTAAAACTGACAGACCCGGGAACGACACGTCATTTCTGTGTCCCGGCTGAGAAAGTTGCGCGTGTCTCTTTTCCATAATCGCCATGTCCACTTATCGTTGATAACTTCTGAAACTTTACTGGAATGTAACCTTTAAAGCCCGATGTCGCCGCTTGTGAGCCACTTGATCTCCTGTTTGCGCAACACGATCGCTTTTTTTCTTAAGCGACAGGGTGTCTAGACAACCACGTGACCGGGGGGGAAGCGCCAATGCGCACAAGAGAGAGAGAGAGAGAGAGAGAGAGAGAGAGAGAGAGAGAGAGAGAGAAGGCGAGAGCGCTTTAGCTCGGGTCTTCATTCCCGAAGCTTGAAGCAGACTGAGTGCACTAACGCGCCGCAGCTCCGTCTTTTTGTCGCCGCGTGTTTTTTCCCCCCCAGGCTCGTAAACCTAAAGCTCTTTTCCATTTCAACCAGAAATCTGACTGTCTATCGACCGATCGCAGGCGACGGCAAACCTTTTGTACTTATTGTTCGCAGTTCTGCCATCAAAAACGGCACTTCGGAAGCATTTCCACTCGCGTAAAACCGTTTTCTTGTCGATTTTTTTTTTCGGAGGTGGATTTACTGCGCGTCTTCACTCTGCTCTTTTTGGATTTCCTCGGGCATGTTCGGATCGACTGGGCACGCTAAACATTTGTCGGGTTGGACTATCCTAATGGAATAGGACAGAACTGACGGGCGTGGAGACGACAAATGGAAAGATGATCTCCAGGACCTAAGATGGTGTGTGGATTTATATTAACGAAGCACCGCTGCGCGTAACGGAAGTTTGGAAAATTTGCTTTTAAGCAACAAATCTTTGATACTACAGCCCAGACTGGATCGCGCCGTCTAGATTAAGGATTATAGTACCTTAGTTTAGTGGGTGGAACACCGAATTAAAGACTGGCGTATGGTACAGATTGCCTTTGCTGCTCCCAGGTCTTGCACCGTCTCTCGGACTGCGCGGCGCCGCCTGGCCTCGGTTCCCGGGACCTGCTTCATGATTTGCGGACGCCATGCTCGCTCTTTAGCCGGGAGATCCTCTGCTCGTCGTCGCGCATGTTCAGGACCAGACGGTCGGGGCTCGTCCGGCGACTCTGGAGGAGCCGCGCGCCCGTCGACGCCGACGGGGAGGACGCGGCGGACACCGGGACGCACGGAGCGGGAGGCGGAGTTAGAGCAAACGGAAGCTTGTGCATGGGCAAAACGGCCAAGGCCGGCAGCAACGGGGGCGCCGAGGCCGAACTGAAAGCGCTTACCCACTCGGTGCTCAAGAAGTTCAAAGAGAAGCAGCTGGAGCAGCTGCTGCAGGCCGTGGAGTCAAAAGGCGGAGCGCGCAGTCCGTGCCTCATGCTGCCCGGCCGGGTGGACGCGTACTCACTCCCGTTGCTGCTTTTTAAGGTGTTCCGCTGGCCAGACCTGCGCCACTGGTCTCAACTAAAGCGGCTGCCGTGCTGTGAATCCTACGGAAAGATCAACCCGGAGCTCGTGTGCTGCAACCCTCATCATATGAGCCGCCTGTGCGAGCCCGGTAAGCGCGCTTCTATGGGATTATACCAGTGCAGCTTGGTCTGTGGTGGTGGTACTGGTACTAGGGGGGGGGCTCTATCCCTGGTACTGATATGGAAATAAATATTAAACTCTGGAGCAAGACAGTCATGGCTTCCCCATATTATAATGTAACTGAATCATACATTTAACCACTATGGGTCTTACATGTTAAACTGGGATTATTCTGGAGTTACAGTTCATTGTAATATGTCAGGACAGTATAAACTTAAAACCATCGCTTTCTTTTGCTCAGTATTTTACATAGATCTATTTCTTACAATCTATTTTTGTAGTTTTCCTACTTAATTTTATTTAATTAGTTTAAGGTGCTTGATTGGAAGGATCTTCTGCATCAATGGCACCCCCTACCTAAACGTCGTTAGCATTAGTAAGTGCTAATGCCATTCCCAGGAATTGCTCAAAGCTCACTGTTTGTTTTAGTCAAAGCTCACAGGTGTCACAAAATGTCTACAAAACACAACAGGGAGAAATCTTAAACAAACTGAAACATTCAGAGAAATGGCCGCACATTCGGAGCATTTCTACAAGCTAACGTTGTAGCTAATCACCTGTGACAAAAGTTCAGATCGGTTGTTCAGATCGATACTCTATTTATTTCGTTATTAATTACAGTATGTGTCGTTATTAACATATAGGTCTGTTAAAATCATTTATTTATATTTAATTTATTAACATTTCAGTTGATGGAACAGTCTGGGCAAGGCCTTAGTGGCAAAAACATGATGCTAGTTACCTTTAGAAATAGCTACGGTTATATTTTAAAGCATTCATTTTTGCATGAATAAAATCTAGAATAACAGTTAACTTTTAAATTGTTTTAGGACCAGAACTAAACTGGACATTTAGACTAGTAATCCAGATTTGAAATGCTATTTAATACGTGTAATAAACTCCACATATTTTCATTACAGTAGACTAAAATAAATCTTAGGGCTCAAAGGCTTGGCATAAACATTAGCTTAGGTTATCATCATGGGCTACTGAAATGCTAGCTCAGTCACTAGTGACCTAAAACCAAGCCATTATCATGTCCTAATCTCCCTGAATGCTGTGCTCGAGTTTACCTTAAATGCTTCACCTACAAATGTGAATGAACCATGTTCAAAAGTTTAAGACAGACCCAGTGTGTGTACTGAAATCGATTCATGTTCAACTGGTCTGGGCCCTGCTTTTGGCAGTCACATGCTGCGCCATGTCTATCCGTCTCTCTCTCTCAGTCTCTCTCTCACTCAGTCTGGCGCCGGGCGGCCTGGTGTTTATCTGTGCACTTCACTCGTTCCCTATCAGGCCAGATCCCTCTCCAGCCTGCAGCACTCTCCGAATAAGACAAACAGGGATTTCCCTCCCCCCCCGAAGAATGCCAACTGTTATCAAGAGTCTGTATCGAACCCTGCTTGTTTCTCATGGCCTTTCTTGTCTTGTCTTTTCTGTTTTTCCTAGAATCCCCCCCTCCCCCGTACTCACGATATCCAGTGGACTTTCTTAAGCCACCCGGTAAGTTCTTGCTGTTTTTAAAACCTGGTTAGTTGTCAGTTCTCAACATGCTTTTGCTCTAAAAACAAAGAGTACACGGTCTCACGCCGGGACAAAAGTTCCACCCCGGGGGGGTCAGATCGATGAGTCATGTTTCTCAATTCAGTCAACTTGGGGCCAAAATAAACGGGACGGTTCGGTGACGGTTTTGTTTTGGGGTTGCATGTGCAGCGTTTTGGCTCATGGTGGCCTCAGCCGGTTGGGATTCCCAGCCACTGGCCCAGATTCAATTCTGTAAAAGTTATCACCTGAAGATTTACATTTACAGCACTTAGCAGATTTTTACCAAGCGCTCCGAAGGTGCCAACAGCTTGGACTAATGGGGATTTAAACCCAAAACCTTCTGATTAGTGGCCCAGAGCTTTAACCACCACTGACCATAAATATGGTTAGCTCACAGGAGCTGTGAAAAGCAGTACTTAAAAATGAGTTCAATTAGATTTTTGTCACCTGGTCTTTTTATTACTTGTTATAAACACAGAGAAAGAAACGAAGCCTTAAACTTTAGATCTTGGCTGCTCAACAGTTGCAGTTAAGACTTGGGATTTGAATCGAACTTTTTGTTCAGTTGTACAGAACCTTAACTGTTAAGCCCCGCTGATTATTAGTTACGTTTCTCTCACAAGCTGTAATTTTCCGCGCACCGTTTGGACTTGACAAAGACGGCAAGGCGACCTATCATTTTGCGCTTGTAAATATTTTCCTGTCTTTCTAACATCTCAGACGAGCGACAGTGCGTGCGTGTGTGTGTGTGTGTGTGTGCTGGTGTGTAATCCGATGCAGATCCTCAGTGATGTGTTTTGATTTACGATCGACAGAAAGCAGCGGCCCTGCCAGTCGTCTGTAATAGAATGGCGAGAGGCCAAGGCCTAAACCCTCTCTGACCCAGCACCATGGGAGGAGGAGGGGGGGGGGGCGTCTGCGCACGCTTTTGGTGGCTCTGATAAAGACTAACGGCTCCATCAGGGAGGGAGGGGGGAGCTGCTGTGGGCTGAGGGAAAGCGGAAATGTGGATCTCGCAGGGGGATGGCTGAGAGATCTGTGGAGCCGGGTTTTATCTGCCGAATTAATCGCTGGGTTTGCGAGAGACTGTACACAGCTTCCCTCCTTCTCTGGCTCCGTTTGTCCCGTCTGCATTTCTTGCGCAGTTTTGTGATTCGAGACCTGCTTTGGAACAGGGATCGGTCATTTCCAGGCGTCATTACCAGTCTGGTCAGAGGTCATGGCAGGGTTTCATAATCACTAGAATATGAACTGGTATTGAAACAGCCACAGGGAGCTTCTGAGATCAATCGAAATTGTGGGTTTTATTGCAGGTGTAAAATATTACGAGTGGCTAATATTGCAATAATGATTAACCTATCAGGAGAGACTTATGTTTTTGTGTAGAGAAATCTAAAATAGGAGGATAAGTGCGACATTTGTTGGTCCACGGACCTTCGTTTTGCCTCCCACGTCCATGTGGTCCAGTCTGCATTTTACCTACCTGTAAAGGAAGGGATCTAATGGTTCAGGGATAGGTTTTAGATCCACTGTAACCTGGACCAGTATTTCCACTAAAGGTGTTTACTGGAAACAAAAGGATGACTGACATTAAGTGCAACTGTTAGAACATGTTCTGTCGCAGCTGTGTCGTTAACGAGGACGTGTTCATCACGGATTCCTTTTTTTTCCCCGACAGTATTAATACTGATATGAACCGAGCCAAAGCTTTACGAGCTTCAGCTGCAAAGTTATGCAAAAAACGTCTGCCTTAAATCATTTGCATCCTCAGTACATGTGCGTGATCGTGTCATTTCAGTCTGCATCACATCACGTCTGCTCCAATCATGGAGGTTCTATAGGAACGCTCAGGATTCACCATGGTGCTGCCGTTTGTTGTTCATCGAGTTACCTTGCTGCGTTGGGTGCATCCAGTTCTGACCGCTTCGGTCCAACAGAAACCCTTTTTTTTTTTTTTTTTTTTTTTTGTATCTGAACGCGTTTTCCGCGGCCCTACTGCCCTACTGCGGCCCAAAAAGGTGTTTGTTTGAGAACTATTTGTAGCCTGGCGCTGCGTGGTCATCTCCAGAATGACTCATGACTTTTCCTGAAGTAGATTTTTGGGTTGAGAGAGTGTGTGAATGAAAGCGAGGCGCCACGCTGCTGTAGAGGAAGGTCAGTTTGAGGGGGAAACCTCCTCTTCCATTACTGAACTGTATAGAGAGAGAGAACGTGTGTGTGTGTGTGTGTGTGTAGCGAAAGAGAGAGTGTCTCTCAATGAACATGCTGAGAGGAAGTCATTTGTCGCCCCAGCTGTGTTTCTATGCAGACACGTGCATGCACACACACGCGTGCGTTATTAATAGGACAAAAGAGGCCAACTGTGCTTCATTTAGCCAGGCCGAGTCCTTTGTTATTGCTTTGTGTCGGCTGTCACTGACCTAAGATCCTCGGTCGCATGCATGCTTTTTTTGCGATTGTCTATTCTCTCACGCACCCTCCCACCCCCATACACACACACCCACACCCACACACACACACACACACACACCTTTCACAGCCGGCTGTGAAAAGCAGCTCGTTTGTGGAGCTGATTTACATATCAATCGTCTGGGCTGCAATCAAAGACAAACAAAAGGGAGCACAAGTGCGCAGTCTGGACCGCAACTAAACGCGTCAAAGGAGACGGGCGCTTTTTTAAAGATGATTTCTGTTTAGGGGATGAGCAGAGTACACACACATACACACTCGGACCGTTAGCACAGACAAGTGTGTATGTGGTGAGAAAACAAAGCTTATTGAGATGAAAGTTGCTTTCCAATGGCAGTTTAAGAAGGTTTTTATAGAGACGGCACAGCCTTCTGGTTGGGAGTCTAGAGCTTTAAGCGTGGACTACGTCCAATAGTGAAGAAACGTTCAAATGTGTAACCAAGAACACACTACCTGTGTACATTTAGCCTTTGGAAAAGCAGTCCCAGATTCAGCTCGTAAATCCCAAACACTTTTGACTGAAGAGTTGATAAAAGTGCTCAGATCTTGCACTGATGATTATTGATGGACGTTTGTTGGACAGCACTGGCTCACTGGTTAAGGTTCTGGGCTGGATCCTTTATCTTTGATGAAGAGCTCAGCTCTGGATAAGAGCTTCTGTTAAACCCTGATGTTCTTGGTGCTCTTAGATCTCCATTAGGTTTGGGGTTTTTTTATGAATACAGACTCATTCTTAAAGCCACAGACAGGCTTGATGGGAATGAGGTTAGAAGAACTCGAGTGTAACCTTGTACAGAAAGTTAATGGCTCAGGAGGAAAAAGGGGGACGGCGGTGTGCAGCGCCTGAGCCGGGGGTGAAAAGTGTGCTTGTGTTTGCCACTGGTGTGTATTTTTGGGAAATCAGAGTTTGCCGTTCAGCCAGCGGGAGTGCCACGTCATGGGCACGGGCACGCGCTCACGCTGTGATCCGGGAAAGGCGAGTGCCACTGAATGTTCTCATTCACACGCTCCTGAAATCTTTGATCGGGACTCGTTAAGCTGAGCAGATTAAAGTGTAATAATTTCAGCCAGGCAACTAGAAAGACGTTCGATCGAGCTTCAAAGAGGAGTGGATTCCTCGCCGTGTTTCATCTCGCAGCGTTTAATGGAAAACAGATCAGATCGGATTGTTAATAAGAGGAAGGCAGAGTGTTTGAGGTTCCAGACTCGATTCATTCGAATGATGAAGATGATATTCAGTGCCTGCTCCAGTTCGAGTCTGAAGCGGGATGGATTTAAAGCGGAATTTCACTCTCGTGCAAAAGCAATGGTGTTTTGTTGGTGTGTTGCCGTCCTTCATTCGCAAGCAACAAACAGTGTGACGTCAAATGGGAAACTGTTGGCCAATGTGCCAGCCTTCCCAGTCGATCCACTGGTGTCTTATAAGGTCTCAGAATGTGTTTGATTCAACAACAGGCCACTAAAATGAGTACAAGTCGCTTTTTCGTTGTTTTAAAAGTGGCCATCCAGCTATGTGGATAATAATAGAGTGACTGCGGTGTTAGGCTAACTTAACACTTACATACCCATCGTATCATCATATCAGGTATCGGCTCATACTTAAAGCGACCGGTGTGCTATTGTTATGTAAAATGGGACAGCAGCGTTTCAATGTTAGGCTTTCTTCCTGTAAAATGGCTCTTGGTGTGTTTGATCCTCCCTTTCTCTCTCTCTCCTCTCTCTCTCTCTCTCTCCCTTTCTCTCTCTCCTCTCTCTCTCTCTCTCTGTCTCTTTCTCTCTCTCTCTCTCTCTCTCTTTCTCTCTCTCTCTGTCTCTCTCTGATTCTCTCTCTCTCTCTCTCTCTCTCTCTTTCTCTCTCTCTCTGTCTCTCTCTGATTCTCTCTCTCTCTCTGTGTCTCTTTCTCTCTCTCTCTCTCTTTCTCTCTCT
>JAVSBV010000055.1:1889897-1904057 GCA_033117975.1 Parotocinclus spilosoma
ATAATATAATATAAAATTAAATATTTAGTTATATATTAACTGTATAATATAATATAATATAATATAATATAATATAAAATTAAATATTTAGTTATATATTAACTGTATAATATAATATAATATAATATAATATAATATAATATAATATAATATAATATAATATAATATAATATAATTAAAGTTTATATCCACTTGTTTATAAGGCAGTTTAGGGTCAATGGGTCTGTATTTTTTTCTCACTCCATTGAAACCTGTTGAAGTTCTTGTCCATGTATTATGTGTTTAGAAAGGTAACATTTCAGTCTGCTTAGTCATCATGTCTATTTCCATATCCATCTTGAGACGAGCGATTTTCCTGACGTAACCCAAAGTAATCTAGATGTCAGATTAATGGAGTTTGCATGGGCCGAACGAAACGGCAATGTGTTTGCCGCGGTTAGCTTGTGCATTGTGAAGTTATCTTTGCAGCTCACACCTGTTTTCTAAAGCTCCTTCTGCACAAAGCTGGGACAACACCATCCCCACGCCCTCTTCATAAGCCACTTAATCGCCTCGGCCCAACTGATAGCACCCCTCCCTTCCAGTCAGCACACATCGGTGCCGCTGCAAAAGCTGAAGGAACTTCCCTGCATCTAAAAATATGGCTAACCTAAGATATTTCACAACGATTTAGTGAGATGTGAAGCAAATGGCGGATTTGGAAACCCTGTAACAATCCTGTCATTTCAATCGAATTCCCTTTTGTTGTTTTTTTCCTTTTCTCTCGGGTTCCGTTTGTATTTCGTTTTTTCTTTTTTTGCTCCGTTTCTTTTAAACGTGGAACATAAGCTTATTAAATATTCAATGTAGTTTTCTATAGCTTGGGTTCTATTGCTTGGCCCAGTGTGACGAGTGGGGCCTGGACCCCAGTTTGGGAACCGCAGGGTTAAACCAATTACATGGATCCATGGAACCATTACATAGATCCACCTGGATCCTTAGGTTACTCTTTCTTTAAGCTCCAGGATTTTCGGGAATAGCAGATCCCACATTAAGAGATGAGTTTTTCCGTATGTTTGTCTCTGTTGGCTTCCTGCGTGCGGATAGGTTGCCAGGTTTGCGTGCACTGAAACAGAAATCTCCCAATCATATTTTAACCAGAAAACCCCTAAAGGTGCGAATAATTAATTAAAAAAAGCAAGCCTTTTCGAGCAACATGTCTTTAGTTTGAGTCGAGTCTTACGTGGATTCCTAATTAAAGAGGTAAAGTCCCCCAACTCTGAACAGCAAGACCTAGACAGCAAGACGATGCATCACAGGGCACGAGTGCGCGCACACACACACACACACACACACCTGGAGACACAGGGAGAACAAACATACTCTGGATTCAATCGCAAAAATACAACCTAGTGTAAACAAGGGACGATAATCTGCACAGAAAATGAACTTCTGCGGCTGCGCAGTGCAAGTCTGGATAGGATAGAACTTCTGCTTATATACTGACATTGATTTTCCGGTTATTCTGAATAGAAACTGGAATTTAAGGGCTTGAGCAAACAGTACAAACATAATTTGTCTTTATATTCTTAGTTTGGCAAATGAAAAGGAAGGGGTTTTTTTTAACCTGCAGATTATTACTGTCAGGGAAGGATAGGGTACCCTGGCAGGTTGTGTGTGCAGGTACGCCAGTGTGAGTGTGTGTGTGTGTGTGTGTGTGTGTGTGTGTGTGTGTGTGTGTGTGTGTTTTCCACTCCCAGCTCGACGAGCTGTGGCTCAGGTGGACGCTGCCAAAATACTTTCAGTGTGGAGGGAGGGCTGTAGGTGGGTGCACACGTTTGTTTCCTCACCACTCTCTCTCTCTCTCTCTCTCTCTCTCTCACTCTCTCTCTCACGCTCTCTCTCACTCACTCTCTCTCCTTGAATCTGTGACACACCTTCCTGCATGCAACTCTTCTCCTTATCGCTCTCTCTGTCTGACGTTGGCTCTCACTTTCGCATGCTTCAGAGGGAAGATAGCAGCCTGCTTCCTGACACTGACGGAGCTCGACTCGACCGCCAGCAGCAAAAGGTCAGCGATGTCTCTCTCACTCACACTCACACACTCCCTCTACGTCTCTCTATCATTGTTCCAATACAGTGTATTGGGTTGCATTGGAAAGTGTCAGTGTGTGGCTAACACAGCCAGCCGAAGTTCAGCCTAATGGAGGGGATCGATATGGCAGAAATATCGTACCGCGATACCTTCTCATGATACGGCGATACTTCACTTCTTTACGAAGGTGCACGTTTTAAACCGAACGCGATATTAGCAATAAAGGGCAGCTTCATTCATTCTAAATGAATCAGGGTAACTGTCTCAGAAATCAAGTGCTTGTTCAATGTTTTGTTCCTGAATCAATTTCAGTTTTGTTCAGAACGATTATCGCTAAAGTTAAATAGTTAAAAAGCACTTTTTTTGAGTCATTTTTAAAAAAAAGTTGCCTCATAAGTGGGACACCTCCCACCCGGTTCGGGTCGTCTCATCTGCATTACGCGTTTGGCTTGGTCTCAGGGAGGAGAGCTAGATCATGGGATCCTCCTCCTGAATGTGGTATGCTTACATCCAGGTCCTGTGTTAGCCAGACTTACCAGAGCCCCTGCGACCCTGACCTGGGGGTTAGAACGTGAGAAAATAAAAATATAGCAATTAATTAATACTGATGTAATATGTCTCTAAAATGACTTAATATAAATATGCGTACAATGTATATGCTAGATGGATAGACACAGAGTTTTTAGGTATATACTTGACCATATTTAAAACAATAAAATGTTTCAAATCAATAGCTAATATGACATGCATGCTTGTACAAGTCATTCTGACTCGTGTATGACCCTAAGCCGTATTCATATAATCACTATTAGTAATTCAATAGCTCTTAAAATGGTCTGGCGAGTCTGGAAGGCATTTTTCGAAATACTCTTCCTATACTAAAAAAATATACACTTGAGCGCTCTTCGCGTTGGATTGGATCATCAGGCGACGTCTGTAATTGAATAAACATCTCTGTCGTTATAAAACCGTTGCACCCGGGCGATAATAAAATCTTAGGTCGGATTCTCTACAGCCACAGATCAGTTATTACTTCTTTTATATATTCATTGTTCTTATTTTATCTGTAAGTCTGGAAAAAATCTGTAATTAGTGGCCAGTATCTGATGTTTCATATTAGATTTATCCTCCCCATATGACCTTCTGTGTAGTAAAAGAAGTCCAGTCCAAGTCCAGTTAAACAGCACATACAGAACACTTAAACTCTCTGATTGGCTCGGATACCTAGGGTAAACAAGTGAGTTTATTTTTCCTCTTTTTCTGCATGTAAAAACAAAAAGTTGAGATAGTTGGGTTAAAACTGCCTGGGAAAACACAGATCTGGACGGAAATGAATTCGTCGAGACGCCATAAATGAGGAAATTGTTCGATGTGACTAAATTATATGTTTATATAACACCAAATATATATTGGGCTTCGGTCTTAAAGGCTGTAGTCACTACCTTGTTTTTTAAATCAAATGAAAAAAAATCGAGAAAGAAGTTGAACTGAATAAGCTGCCGGGAAAAATGACTTATGAATATATGAAATTGTTTTTGCTTATAACACCGACGTATCGTTTCCACTTTTTAACACTAAATTAAAAATACGATTAAAATACACAATCAAAACTGGTATGATTTCTAGGTATAAGAAATGACTTGAATTAATTATTTATGTTATAAAATGCACATGCAGACAAGATTGTCTGTGACTCCTTTTAAAAAAAGTGAAATTTAAGATTGTTTTGGACTGTTTTGGTTAATAAACTTGTTCCTTTTGACCTATTTTTTTACGCTCAGAGTCACAGTGGTCCCTGGATTTGATGCCATCATGCCACGTATTGCCAGACTGGCCTTGGGTTCGAACATAGGAGCGCCTTACATTTAAAGTGAAACGGTGTTGATAGGTGTTGAATTATAATAGATAAATGTTTAATAAATAGCTATAGACTGGCAGTACTATTACTTATTATCAACAGCAATAAATAATGAATTAAAAGTAATATATTTATGACCAGTGGTCAGAACCAGGTGCTGGAAATGGCAAGTGATCCGAAGATCCGGCACGTCTGCCTGCACCCAGTGAATTCCGGGTTGGGTCCAGACCCTGCAGTTCTGACCAAGATGAGCAGGGATTAAAACAGGATATATAAATCATACAATATACAAAAAAATTCGACAATAATAATAATAATAAGAAGAAGCATCAAATTATTTGTAGACTGAAGTGAATTCACTTCCATGGTAAGCAGTTCGTTATTGTTTATATTCTCGTTCCTTCATTGCCACTCGCCGAACGCTTGTTCTGCATCATGCAGCTCAGACCGTGTCTGTCTATTATCAGTCCTTCCGAATTTTAGATATACAGAACAAGCGAGGCTTTGAATGGTCAAGGATACAGTAGAGCGGCTAAATAGGCAGATGACTGGCACTTTCAATTATTCATCCATTTGATTGTGGCCATGAGATTTGCTTTCAGGATTGAAATGAATTGCTTTCAGATCTCACAGGCCTTGTTTGCTCTGATTGGTCCGGCCTTTATGGGCATCGTGAGTGCAGAGATAACGCCATATAGCGCTAAACACCTACGCTCGGACCCTCCCTTAGGTACAGAGCGATAAGGAGAGAGAGAGTGAGAGTGAACGGACGAGGGTTATATGGGGATAGGCACCACGCCTTTGTCTTTTTAGTCACTAGGACAAGGTTTATCAAAGTTGAACCTGATCCGAGGAAGGCTTTTGTTACAGCCTGGATACTTTTACACTGGCGTGTTCACAAACATTTCAGGAGTAGCCTCCCTCTGTTTGCTTTCTTTGGGGGGGTGTGTGGGAAAGAGGCAGGCTTCACAATGCTCGGGCTGCACAGTTCCGCCGGTGCTATCTGCACCAGTCAAAACCCCCACTCAAATACACACATGAGATTGGCACAGCTCAGAAGTTCACACAGAGCTGACCACGAACAATACGGCGTTGAGATGATATCGGGGCAGTTAAAGCCAAGCCAATTTGTTGCTCGCCGAGAGCGGCTGAACGATAATCCGCAAGACAAGGTCAGGATTCAGGCAGGTGCACCTGGGATTCGATAGAAACATCACGCTGGAGATTCGGGGAAACGTATCCGGACCTGTTGAATGGACAGTCTTGGAGTTCAGAGGGAAATTACCAGGGGTGTTCCTACTCTACTCGCATTTGGTGGCGCATTTAATCCTGGGTTGCCAGATCCGTTGAGGAAAAAGCCATCAAAGTCAATGGGAAACAGAGAATAAATAAAGAGAAGTCTCTAGAATAGGTGCACCTGGCAACCGTGTCGGGGCTAGGAAATCGTGTAACTGTTAGACATTTTATGGCAGCTGTCTTTGTAGGATTTCTAACTTTGATTTCTAGATTAGACCTCAGTGAAATCTGATTATTAAGAGCGTATAAGCACTCTCAGTATAGCTCTGTACATATTGTAAGTCTACAGGATTCCATTTGAAATTCTGAACTTTTTCAGCTGTTGTACTGTGATCCAGGTCCCAATGAGTAGCCTGAGGCAAAAACTTTGAGTAAAACCCCAATAAAAGATCAAGGTTTCTCCCTCTTAATCTCAAGGAGTTTCTCCTTGCCACTGTCGCCATTGGCTTGCTCATTAGGGACAAATAGAATCTCAATTTGTGACACTTGTTCATCCATAAATGTAAAGCTGCTTCGTGACAATGTCTATTGTAAAAAGCGATATACAAATCAAATTGAATTGAAATTGAAATTGAATTGAATTGAATTGAAAATGGTCTAATACCAAATAAATGATATTGGATGGCCAGCTACCGTGGTGTGAGTGGATATTTAAGGCCATGCTGCATTAGTGCCTTTAGTCTGTGGTCCATTATGAACGGAATATGCCCCAAATTAAGCAAGCCCAAGGTGACAGGGACAAGGAAAAACTCCCTAAATGTGATGGAAAGACCCACAAAAGGGCAGCTTGGATGAGTTACAGAATACACAGAACCTAAGTGAGCCCGTCTGACGCCAGTCCGTCGTAGAGTGGGTATGGGTCGCATCATTGGGATCACAGCCCACCGGTGCCTGTGCGATCCCCGACCAGACCAAACTGGACACACCCAGGAACAGCAGGGTGCATATTGGGAAAGGAAAATATTTATCCAGGTAATCAGGCTCCTTGATATGAGAACGTGCAGAAGATGTGTAAGGGTGTAACATGGCTTGTTGGATGTGAGAGAGCTGTCCGAGAGTGAGTGTAGGAGTTCGACAGGCGGTGTGCATGAGAACAAGGGTTTAGCTCAGATTACCTCAGATTAATTGAGATAAGCGCGACGATTCGACTGCCATGCTGTACGTGATGCAGATGTGAGAGTGAAAAACAGTGCAAAATGTTGCGCGTCGGCTGACGTTGGTAAATTGGAGCAGCCTAATCTGCGACTCTACCAGACTAAAATCCTAACCCTTAACTTGTCGTGAAACGTGTTTGTTGGGAATAAGGACCATTGTTTAGGAGCAGACTACAGTGCTGTGCTGAATATAAACCTCTGCAGGGAAGAAACCTAAATATGACCTAATCCCACAGGCATTACAAAAGCACTGGTGGGTCAAAGAGCTTTGTTGTGTTCAAATATTTTTTTTAAGGTTTGTCCCCTGCTGACTCAACAACTCAAAAATATTTATTTGATTGTGAGGAGGGGCGCACAAACCTTTTCTGTACACCGCGGATGTTATTTAGTTTTGCAAGTGGTTCATGCAGGATTCTTATTAACACAGCTCCTGTGTTTAATATGCAAAATATACTTTAATTCATTCTTTCGAGGGGTGCAGGTCGTCCTTTCACCTTCCAAAAACATGCCAGTAGACCGATTAGCTACTCTAAACTGGCGTGAGTGTGTGGTGGATTGAGATGTTCTGCCACCCTTTCTAGTGTGTTTATAGATTCAGCGTACATACAGTGCTGTGCAAAAGTCTTAGGCCTCCTTTAAATTAGATATACCATTGTTTTAGCAATATTATATTGACGATTAATTTCTTGCTCTCTCTATTAGAATAAATTTTCTTCTCTATTTTGGAAAGGTAGGGGGTACAGGATAATAAAGGCTATATAAAAAAATAATAATTATTATATATATAATATATATATAATTGTGTATATATTGTATATATATTATATATTTAAAAGTGGCCCTTCGTGTGTGACTGTGTGCATGATTATGTGTGTGTGTTTGTGTGCCCTACCATGGATTGGATGCCCTGTGATTAAGTAGAAGATAATGAATGGATGAATATATTCTATTCTATTTTATTCTATTAAAGCTTTTGATTCTATAATTATTCTATTATTTGATTCTATTAAACCACTTTTGACATATTTGGGTCAGTTTTTTGGACAATGTATTATATATGGTCATTCTAGCGTTGCTAAAACAGCAGCTCTAATGTGGACTAAGACTTTTGCACTGGACTTTTTGTAGAGATCCGGTATTAAACCGGTCCACAGCCGTTAAACGGTTAATATATTGTGTATCAGGAGTTCAGTGTAGCATGAGAGAAAAAAAAAAAACAAGTTTGAGCTGTAGCAGTTCAGCTGCAGAAGGTCATGAAAGTGAGAGTTTGTAGGTGTCCAGATGAGATGATTCACTGCTGCAGGTAGAGCAAGTGGCTTCGAGTGAAAGTTACCCAAAAGAGAGAATGAAAAGCTGCTCACTTGGAATAATGAGGTTATAATAATCATTAAAGCTCGTTACGACAATAAACAAACTTGGCTGCGTGAACAGCAACATAAGCTGGACTGAACAAATGTGTGAGTAAGCAGCGGGGAGATCTTGGATGAAGAGCAATGGTGGTGGAAGTGTGTCGTGGTCGAGAACCTGGCCAGCTCGTGACAGGGCCGTGGTTTGGGGGGGATTTTACACAAACGAATTCAGCAAACCACTGTCACGATCAAGCAGCTCACAGCGAGGATCAGCCCACCACTCAATGTTCTGCCCGTTCAGACGGTTTATTTAATTACCATCTAGGAATAGACTAGTGCAGGAAAGAAACAAACAAACAAACCATGACCCCTTTTGACTTCCATAAATGGCCAGTGCATTAACGTTGTGCATCAGGAGTTCTGCACAGCTTTGCCGTTAGATGCTTTACTGTAGGACAAACGGGACAGGTTATAGACTGCATGTTAATACAGCCTTGTGCAAAAGTTTGTGCACCCCTGACCTCCCCCTCATAAGGATAAATTTAAGAAACTCGACCCGAATTACATTGAATTACATTCTTAGATGAATTCGAATTCTTTATTACAGGGCTTGTGTTTGGTTTGAGTTAGGAAATCAACAAAACATGTCATTTGCCCACACTTTTGCATAAGAATGGAGCAATACTTTGTCAGGTACGTAATTAAGAGCCAGACAATCTAAGTTTCCGTGTACGAGATGCCCATGCGCTTACACACACACACATAAAAACACATACAAGTACACTTACAATAGGAGGTGGTTTTGTAATGCTTTTGGTTTTTGGTTTTGAAAACTGGGTCCACCCACTGGTATGAGAGATGGAGAGGAAAGGAGGAGGGCAGAGGGATAGAAATGAGTGTGTGGGTTATCACTCACCCTCTCAGTTCAAAATAAGGACACATTGATCCACCCACCCACCCATCTATATAGCCAAGTTTCTCTCTCTTGTTTTTTCTCTCTCTCTATCCCTCTCACTCACACACAGTGGACCAAGACAGGTACGGTTGAGGACAGATACACTGGCAAGCATGTCCAACTCATACCGTAACTCCTAAAGTGGGTTCATGTTGGTCCTCGTGATTTGAGCTGGTGGGCAGAATGTGCCGCAGAGAGCTGGAAATTCAGCCAAGACGAGCCCGGGAAGCATTTCTGAGCAGGTGATGCGGGAAAAAACTGACATAAAGAAATGTGCTTGTTATTTAAGAGTGTGCATTTCATTCAGACAGTGTCTTATTAAGAACACACCACTGTATGCAGAGATACTCTATAGAAATGCGGAAATACTCTATATTACATAGGTATGCAGATCTCTAGAGGTTACTGTGCATTACTAATAAACGTGTATAAACATTATAGTAGGACGGTACTGCGCAAAAGTCTTATTAGAGTGTATTTCTGTTATTTCTAAGGCATTTGTATGCAGTATTGAAAAACAGATTCTATATTCACCAGGATGCCAACACTCAGGAATGGTCACAAAAGGAACCCCTTTTTTTGAGAAGATATTCTATCGAAGGAGTATTACTATAGAGCGACGAATCCAAGTTTGAAATCTTTGGGTCCAGTAGTCAATAGGGTGTTAGATAGGGTCATTATAGCACTGCTGTAGCATTGAACAAATCTAATGGTGACCTAAGACTTTTGCACAGTACTGTACAGTATATAATATTATAGTACTAGAGAGTTCACATAAAGCACCCCTAAAAGAAGAGCTAAAAAAGCATTCGGTGTGCAGAAAACGACTTATTTTAGAGGTGCCTGATGATGAAATCGTCTGTAAAAAATACTTTTTGCTCTTATTTAAGAATAGAAGAGCAAATAAAATTACTAGAGTGAAAAACATTGATACTGTGGGACCCCTGATCATGGAAATATTGCCTTCAGTACTGAAACTGATACGAATGTTTAATGGAAAGGGTGTCTTTGGGTACAGATAACTTTACTTGTGGTTTTGAACCTAGGACCTGTGGTCACGCCCAGCATATAGAGACTTTTGTTATTGGAACAAGTACCAATGATTTAAAAAACAGTTCATTTGGTACAGGTTCTGAAAGTTGGAACTGTTGGTAAGTTGGTCATGGAAAAATATGATGGTTTTGCTAAGTAAGTAAGAACCACTGATATTGGAAATGGTATCTCTGGTAATGGAACAGGATCTTTGATGGTAGTGGAAATGGTACTGTAATGCATAATGAAACTGGGAGCTATGGTAATGAAACAGAAGCTTTTATGCTGGTAATGGAAATGCTAGCTTTTGGTACCTTTGGTACCAGGACTGAGTCTGTGGTACCAGGAACTGGGATATACAGTAATGGAAATGGAGAACTTTTAACAAACCCCACCTTTTTATTAAAATACAAACAATGCGGTTCTGACTGTCATTCAGACCCTTGTGAAAGGACTTTTTGAGAACATCTGAACAAACTTTAAACCATTAAACCACGAGTTTGGACTTAGAGAAATGTAACAGGACCTTTGATTTTGCTGTTAGAAACGTCCCCTTCGGTACCAAACCAACATTCTAGTCCCAAACCTGGTCTGTTTTGATTTGTCTTATGTTGTGATTTAGAGTATAAATCTGTTTTAATAATGTTTTTCTAACATATTTAACATTTCATTGAACATAAACGGCTTATGTTTGTGTGCCTGCTTTATCATTAGTGCGCATTTTTGTGTTACAATGTGGAATAAAAGTGTTTTAGATGTATTAGTCCAAAAAGTATTTCACTATTTCTATATGTATGTGTATCCACTATTAAGTGCATGTGCGTGTGTAGGTGTTAGTTGTATGCTGTGTGTATTATTATATCACTGAGTGTGACTGGAAGTCTGTGTGTGTGTGTGTGTGTGTGTGTGTGTGTGTGTGTGTGTGTGTGTGTGTGTTGCCACCACTATGACAGGCATCTGTCTCCTGTGCCCTGCAGCCTGGCTGGTTTTAATTAGGAGAAGCCAGAGAGCCTGAGGGCAGACAGAGGCTAGCTATAATCACACACACACACACACACACACACACACACACACACACACACACACACACAGGTTAGACTCCCCCTCAAACATGAACCTACCTCCGTCAGACAGCCACACACCAAAATTGTCCTAATTTACCCCCGAGTGCACCTTAGAAATGCAACCAGAGACACGTATGCAGATTCGCTACACAAACACGTATCACACTAAACCAAGTACTATACCTTGTGACATATATATCTGTACACACACACACACACACACACACACACACAAACCCCTAATTACATAACAGTGTAAACGATAACAGTGAGCTACCAGGCTAAAGCAGGAGTTGACGTTTTCAGTCCAGAGATGCAGAGGCTCACAGAAATGACCTTACAGCTGCTGCATGCTTCAGATTGTGTGTGTGTGTGTGTGTGTGTGTGTTGCTTTTTACCAGTTTGTATAGTTTCATGTTTTAGAAACAAACTGTAACAGAGCCAGTTTAAATCCATAATATGGATGCCTTTTCTGTCATAATGTATTAACTTACTTATCATTTATAAAAAAGACCTATGGCTTTCTATAATGTATGTGTGTGTGTGTGTGTGTGTGTGTGTGTGTGTGTGTGTGTGTGTGTGTGTGTGTGTGTGTGTGTGTGTGTGTGCGTACCATGTATGTACTACATTGTTTGTATTACACCAAATGTCCCCACAACCTAGAAAAATGTTTTTTTTTTTCACACGGCTACAGTGCCTATTATGTCAATGGAAGGTCCCCGCAATGACAGCTAGACAAACGTGTGTGTGTGTGTGTGTGTGTGTGTGCGCGTATTGTCCTTGGACGAGCTTTTCCCACCCGTCTAACCCTGGGAGTGGGTGGGTTAGTCTGCGGCTAGCAGAAATGACACAAGTTTTCCCACCGTCCCCTGTCTGTCCCGTTACACGCTGCAGATCGTCTGAAATCAGTTTTTCCTCTCGCGTCTAGTTAGTAAGCATAAGTCCTTATAAAAGAGAGAAAGGCTTCATGTTCAACTCTCTCATCCGCCATCGCTCGGTGTGTGTGTGTGTGTGTGTGTGTGTGATGACAGGAACTGAGTGTGATCACAAACAGGTACTGCAGAGCCAACGCTTACTCAGCCTGGCCCTCCTGAGTGAGAACAGACTACACACACACACACGCACACACACGCACACACACGCACACACACGCGCACACACACGCACACAATGCATACAAATGCAGCTACACACAACCGCAAGGACTGCACCGCAATCTGCATACTAAGTAGTGTGGCAAATATGTGGCAGCACACACACAACTAATTAGTATAGAAAAAGTTGTGTGTTTTATTAGGGGTCACTGCTTGTGCGACTGATAACACTAGGTGGTCTTAATAGCCATCCAGACAGCTGAGGGGCTGTAAAGTCAATATTAAGCACTTTGAAGGATCGAACATTGTTTTCTTTATATAAATATAATAATAAACCATAAAAAGCTTCCCAGCTAAAAAACTGCATCCACTAATTAGCATGAATATTTGTTTAACATTATTCGTCGCTCAGTGCAGTGTGGGGGCAGCTCTGGTCTGCATCATGTGATCTGGTCCACTGTGACTCTGGAGCATCTGCTGAGGTCAAGTGGACTACATGGCAGACGGAAAAACTCATTACAGGTGCCTGATCAGGGAAACTGCAAGGATCATCGCAGTTCTGGGCCTCGCTGTATTTAAGCCCAACTCCAAAATCACCTCGCTATTCTAAAACACAACTCCAAAATCACCTCACTATTTCAAAATCCAAAACACAACTCTAAAATCACCTCACTATTTCAAAATCCAAAACACAACTCTAAAATCACCTCACTATTCTAAAACACAACTCCAAAATCACCTCACTATTTCAAAATCCAAAACACAACTCTAAAATCACCTCACTATTCCAAAACACAACTCCAAAATGTCAAGTTCCCATAATGACCATCAAGGTTTTAATCCTTGTACTCTTGGCCTGTTACAGTGAACACATTGCTCCCACCCAGAGAAACTCTGAGCCTCCGACAAAACCGTGCGAAAACACAAGACAAAACCATAAAAAAGTGGAATTCCGAAACTCAAACTCACCTTCCCAGTTCAGACGTCCACAATGACCCACAGGCTTTCCTACCACCACAAGTCCAAGCAGCTCCATGTTCCGCCTCCCAACTCTCAGTGCTCCTCTGGGCGTCCGTCTCACATGACACTACCCAGGGGTGCCCCCGCATTACGTCAACATCGCACTGTAGGCGTTTCATCAAATGTCAAACATTGTTTTTGTTATTACAGTATTATTACAGTATTATTATAGTCTTTTTTATTGTCTTATACAACCATTGCAAGCCTCGTCTTGGAGCCGTGCGTTGTCTGTGTTTGCACTAAGCAAACATGTTCCTAACATGCAGTAGGTATGTCCTAGTCTGCATACATGTTACGGGACAAACATACTAATTACCAAACCCAGGCAGCCTGTACACAAACCCTCCAAAAAGCACTTAGAGCAAACAGGGTATAGTGACGCAGTGAACACACTATTTATTCTAGGGTCACCTAAAGTCATGTTTCACTAATTCATAACAGCCCATAATAACAGTGGCAGTCGAGCTGCGTATTACAGACGGAACTTAATGAGTGTGATGACGACGTAAACTTGGCTCCATCTGTAATCCGTAGCCAGATCCCATTTCCGCCCGATCCTTAAACGGTCCCGAGATCGAACTCACAGGATGTTCAGTAAACAAATAATCAAACTAAATCAACCTAACCCTAAGGAAACCTGAAGGGATGTTGGGAGAAAGTGCCAAACTCCCCACACCTACTGTACCCGAGCCACTAATTTAAGACTCAAAAGAAATGGGCAAAATCCAAACGGTATCAGTCTGGTCTTTTACGCCTTATAATGAGGGCATGAGAACGGTGACATCTTGTATCTAATATAAGAAGCTTCTCTGAGACCTCTGAGTCCACCAACTAATGAAGAGTTACCTGCTGAGGTCTGGGTTTCTATGACAACTGACAGCCTTCTACTGTTTCTTAGTGTGTGTGAGCCATTGAATAGTATGCGTGTGTGTGTGTGTGTGTGTGTGTGTGTGTGTATCTGTTTTCAGTCTTACAGTAGTCTTGGCCTTTTTGCCTGGCCTGAAAGCTTTTTGCGCCATGTGTGTTTGAAACTTTGAGCTAAGCGACGACAAAGCACGACTACTTGACTTCATAGACGTTGTTTTTTGGGTTCCAAAAATCGGCAAACTCCGAAAGCAAAAACTGTTTCCCTCGTGTTCAAACTGAGAGATATAAGTCGATATAAGGAGATATAAGATAATAAGTCAATTCCGGTTAATGGGACCACATTGGGACGCGATGGTTTTGGTCCTAATAACCGGCTGGTCCGATTAAACGAACATGC
>JAVSBV010000055.1:1924466-1938291 GCA_033117975.1 Parotocinclus spilosoma
GTTCTTGTTTGTACGTTCGCTATACGTGTAAATCGTACAATAAAAGTTTAATAAACATTTAATATGTTACATAGCACATCTCGTCTTGTCCCATTAACCGGATTCGACTGTATATATATCGATGCATCGCGATTCGGACATTAACGACTCTGAATCAATTAACAAATGTCATCTAGGGGATTTAGGCAATCATTGGCTGCTGAAGTTAAGCCCCGCTACGTCAGCGAAAGAACGTCACTCTTTTGCCCCGACTGGAAAATGATCGGTGATAAACCCAGGGAAGCTGTGTGTTTATGTTTTCTCATATCAGATAGTTTTAACGATTATACCTTTTAATAATGAGGCTTAGAGTCAGACTGTTAAACTGCGAAACTTTTTGAAGCGAAAGCGAGACTGAGAGGAGCGCAATGGAGAAAAGGCGCAAAGAAAAAGCGAAAACGATTTGTTATAGATTTGTTTCATGTAGTCACGTGGTAAAGAAAAAACACTCTGTATAGAAAAAAACGACTCGAGATGCATCGATAATCGTTGCTCTCTGAAACGTGATCGAATCGAATTGTGCGGTGCCTAGAGATTCCCATCCCTTATATGAACAAATTTTTGTGTTTTACATACCGTGTACACCTTCCTTTGTTAGTTTAAGGAATTCAGTCTTAACAGATCCCGAATCGTGCTCACTCCCTTCTAAAGTAAAACATCTGTACGTCTGGGTGTGTGTTTGTTAAAAATGTACAACGCTCCAGTGCTGAGGCTGTAGCAGTGGGTGATTCACACTGATGAAAAAAAGCAACAAGGGTATGAGGTATGAATCATCCGGTAGATATCGAAGTCACCTTTACCTCAGTGCCTCTCTAATGACACCTTACATGATGAAATGAAGCAGGAAACAAAGCCGCAGCACAGTCACGTTCCGGTAACGTTCGATATCTTCGAATCTGTCATCGTACGAGCGTTCAAACCATATCAGCGTGTTAACGATTTCACCGGCTCCGTGAGCTGTACGGTACTGCCTCATTTCTGCACCGAAATCAGCCCAGGTTCTGGACTTATTAAATGATCTCAAAGCTTATTTTCTAAAAATAAAATGCCATAAAATCAAGCAGCAGGCTGGTGATCTGATGCCGCCTTTCTCATGAAAAACAGGTAGTGGGAATTATGTAGTAAAAATCACGATGGCCAGGTTATGATTTGGAGTTAAAACATGGCACAGGAAACACAGCTCACTTACGGAAAGGTTAAAACAACGTTTAGAAATGTGACAAATAAGTTCAGGCTGTAAAACATTATTATTGCCGTGTATATCGATTTCATTCTGTACTGGGAAACGTGCCATGACTCCCCACAGTTACGAACTATAATTTAAAATGGAAAGAAAGATAGAAAAGGGTCCGTTTATTTAAAATAGCTGTAAGTCTGTTGAAAAGTGGCATTAAAATATCTGCTTAGGCTCAATGGACCAAAGGCCAGGCACTTTGACGTCACCAAAACGCACCCGTTTTAAACATAAAAAATGACCAAATGAGTTTGGCGGTAATGTTAGAACAACAAACAAAGTGAGGTCGAAATTCAAAACGCAGAAGACGAATTAAGTTTCGTCAGCCTGGCAGACCGATCAGAAAACGATTCTGATTTAGTACGATGAATCTGATAGCAATGCAACTCGTGCTCTGGTCACCGTGGTTACACTATTTGCATCTCGCTTCCGTTGATGAGATAAACTCGTTTGAATAGGAAAAAAGAAAAAAAAAGAAGCCTGTTGCTTGGAGTACCTGGCACAAGAGCATATGCAGCACATATGAAGCGAGGGAGGGAGGGAGGGAGGGTGAATAGAGAGAACAGCCACAGCTAACCGTGCATGGAAACAGTTCAAGATGGCAATTAGATCAAACGTCTGACAGAATTACATGATCAGATGGCAAACGCTGAGCAAACAGGTGAAGTGCGACGTACAAACAGCAGCCTAAATCCTCGATGAAGGACCTCTGTTTTGTCCTCAGGTACTTTTCTTGCCCGAACCGGCGCTGTTCTCCCTCGTCTGTGTTATTTAATCTCTGTTTTCATCCCTCGCCATCTCTGAGCGAGCGAAGCGACGCCGTTTGCTGCTCATTAGTTACAAAACCTGGAGTGCTGAAGGTTAGCAGATGAAGAAAGGAACAAACTGAGACGGGGTGGGGGTGGTTGAGACAGGAAAAGAATAAAGAGATACCTTGACGACGTACGTCACTCCGGGTCCGGCGATCTTGTCGCTGGAGTGCAGCCATCCCCGCGGTGGTTTGTTCACAAGGCCTGCACAATCGCCTCCCACGCCACCAGGGTGCCAGTCCTCAGAGCTTTCCTCCATTCTGCCCTTCTTGCTGGTGCTCATCGAGCTCGACTCGTGGTGGCCAGGGGTGGCAGACGCGCACGAGATGCCCCCAGTGGCCGCCAGGCTGGAGGAAGACGCCGGGCTACCACTGGATGACGATCCTCCCCCTCCTCCTCCTCCTCCTCCTCCTCCACCTCCTTGGAGTTTGGACACGGCCAGGTCCTTAACGGCCGATGGCAGGCCCTTGATGCCCAGCAATCCGGAGGAGTTGGTGAATTTCAGACCCGACACCTTGTTGATGAGGGTGCAGAGGGCGGTGCCTGAATCTTCAACCGCGTCTGGGGGCGGGGCCTCAGTGGTGGCAGGGGTGTACGGCGGCTCCGGAGGGGGCACCGGGGTGCCAGGGGGCACCTTAGCACTCATGGGCAGGCCGTGGAGCAGCAGGTCGTCGACGGATGTCACCGACTCATTGCGGAAGCGGTTGTACTTGGCGCGCTGCAGCATGCCCCCGACTCCTTGGGCCTACGCGTGCACGGGCACGAGCGACGCCGCGCTCGCCGGCCACTCCCCCGGCATGCCTGAGTCGCAAAAAAGAGCCCGGGTGGCGAAGAAATCTGGGTGTACCCGTTGTCCTACCTGATCCCTGGCTGGCTGTGTTTACGTTGTGCCAGCGGCGGCAGGGGGAACGTGCCGACTTCTGAGGCAAGCGTTACACAAACCCGATGTACCAGGCCACTTTCGGGGCGCAACGCAGACGATGCATGGTGGGGATGTGGAAGAACAAAAGCGGAAAGTAAGTAGCCGTCTTTCTCGGCGACGGTGGTCTGGTGATAGAGGAGAAAAGAGGTTTATAAAGGAGATGTCTCTCTCTCGCTCTGCAGCCTGGCAGATCGGTGCACATGCATGACTCACTCGCAGAAAGAGAGAGAGAGAGAGAGAGAGAGAGAGAGACCTTCTCAACAAAAGACTCACTCAACACGGCAGATCACTTCCTGTTGCAGAAAGCCCTCCCACTTACAGCGCATCAGAAGCGATCGCTTGTCAAATTGATATTTTTTGACAGTTCACTAGAAAGGTTTCATTTAGTCCGAAGGGGACCGGATGCTAAAATGGTGAACAACAGGTATTCAGTCCAGGTCAGCTCGCTCAGTTCAAAATGTGGTCTCTTTGACAATAAGCAGAGACAGATCAAACAAGCAGGACAAAAAAAAAAAACAAGAGGTAAATCAGCTACAATTACACAGCATTAATGAACGGTAAATTGTCATGAAAATGGTGACAATAAACAGCGTGACGGCGGTGAGATCGTCAGTCGGAACGGCCGCAAGAAAAAAGCAAAGCTGTTCTGCTTTCCATGACAACAAATTTCCCGTACGGATTTCCTAAAAGCGGGACCATTGAAGGGCAGTCTCTGTCAGCAATGGAAAAAGATCAAGCTAGATGATCGGTGTCCAGAAGAATTCTTCATATTCGTATCTAAAATAAACGAGTCGGAGTCTGATCCCTCGGCGTAATGCTGCTCATTCTATATCGCTGCATTCTCCATGGTTACGGAATTGTCCTAAATCACGGTAAAACGCGCTGCCTCTTTGTTCAGCAGTTCGTCGTCACCAGTCCCATTACGTATTCCGATACAAATCGGAAATTCCTACGGTAGCCTCGACCAAAAATTCCTCCATTGTTTTTTAAGGGCAAACCAAAAATACGCCGAGCTTCTGTTTTTATGTTATCCTGCTGAATAATTGATTGTCACATCAAAAGCACAAGTCATCAGATCTGAACGGATCCGAACGGACGGCGTGACGACGGGGCGAAGTGAGATCGGACTGTCTGATTTAAAAGCCGGCCGACAGAGCAAAGCCAGTGGCGTTAATCCAGGTTGGGAAAAAAGCGCAAGCCATTCATGTAAAAAAAACGTTCACAGGAAGTGTGCATCGGCAGAGCGTCAGTCATTCATAAGCTTCCTCTTCTGCTCTGGCCGCTGCAGCATTCGCACTGCGGTCCCTCCCAGTCTTCTCGCTTCCTGCCTGGCTATGAATTAAAAAAAAAAAAAACAAAGAATGGAGAGAGGCGAGAATAGAGAAAGGCAGCACGTTTCTCTTCTCTGGAGCTGCCAGAGCACGCGCGAAAAAAGCCAGGAGAGAGGATGCTACTGAGGAAGGGAGGTGAGGAGACAGGCTGAAGAAAGGATGCTGAAGAAAGGACGCTGGAGAAAGGACGCTGGAGGAGATGAGACGGCTGTGAATGAGCCGAGCGCAGCCTCGTTTCTGTGAATGGAGTCGGGCCTCGGCTTCTTTCTTCACGGCCGTCCCTTGGGATGGAGCGCGCCTGGCCAATCAGACGCAGGCTGGATGACTCATTCAGGGTAGGCAGGCTGAATAGTGGGGTAAACCATTTTCAGGCCAGGTGATGGGAGATACCATTTCAGCCAGTCGCTGTAAAATAACACTCCTTTCTCAGATCTAAATGGGCACCGTCACCGGTGATCTCCAGTAAGGACGTGGTGTTACTCTTCTATCTCCTGATTTAGAGGGAATGAATTAAAGGACCAAAATTCAAATCTCCTCGACCCCCCCCACCCCTTCCAGGAGCTAATTTTGTCTCACTCAGATGTCCCGTCTGGGTATCCACAGCAAGAGTGTCAGCCAGCGTCCACTTCTGCAGATGATTCATCTTCCGAGTTATTATAGATGAGGTCGAGTATTTGACAAAAAAATAAAAGCGCACAAACTCTTTTTTTTTAAATTGCAATGACAAGTATGCGATTTTTACAGCTGAACCAAAATTGAACGGAGGACAATAACTGTAAGGCCAGACGTTTTTAATTGCTTGTTCCTCAGATGTCCCTACTTAAGAATCTACTGAGGGAAAAAAATTAAGTTTATTTTTCAGCACTTTTCAATTTCTCGAGGACTATGTGGAATCAATACAAGGAAGGAGGAAGAAATTAAAATATTTTTTTTTATTTAAAAATACAAATTTATTTAACCTACAAAATAATTAAAGCGAATCTGGAAAAAAATAAAATGAACAGAACAAAACCGTTGGCTCTCCACCGGAGGGCAGAAAAAGCTCAAATTATTATTATTATTTTTTTTATTTTAACCACTGGTGCTGCGGCAGATCCGCGAAACACCAAAAAAAAAAAAAAAAGTCGTCTGGCCTAAGCGTTGTGTTCCAGCTCCAAACTAAGAGTCTCACGCTGTGAGAAACGTGGAAATAAGCTTCCAGACAAAGACGAGGACAAAGCCAGGAGAAAGCAGGGAACGAGCACGGGGATGTTCCCTGGAACACATTTAGCAGGCTCAAACCAATAATGTTCTACCAGTAATCACTGGTCCATTGTTAACGGGGAAGGGGGTGAGAGTTTTTTGGGATTGGTGCAGTCTGTGTGTGTAGACGGGATAAAATCTTAAAGGCAAAGAAAGCCAGTACCAAAGAAAGAAGAAAAACAGAAATGGGGACGTTTCAGCATGGAAAGCGGTGCGTGTGTGTGTGTGTGTGTGTGTTTGTGTGTGTGTGTGCGCTCCCAGGTAAGAAAGCCACATGGAAACAGGAGGGGTGTGTAAGGCACCTCGCAGACCCAGACAGACTTGTTTGCACACGCTAAGAAAGCCCAGCAATGAGACAATAAGCAATTTCCTTGGGACAGCACTTAACCTTGTCTACACAGTAGCTCTGCTGCCCTGACTGGGGCTTAAATTTGATCAGAGCCGTGACCATCCATATAAACATTCTCATTTTTTTTCTGCTCGCCGCTCTGCCGGATTCCAAGTCCGATTCTCCATACAGCAGGAGCGTGATGGACACGCAGGTTGGCGGGTTCGCATGCATATTAAGTGGTCATAATGGAGGAAAAGGGCTGGGTATTAACAGCAGAAGTATGGCGATGGTTCCTGGGTGTCACTTTGATTAATTTTATTTCATCGCTGAATTAATTATTCAAGGCCTGTGGCTTATCTGCACTGGAGAAATGCTTGAACTTTGTCAACCTCAAGGCCCGAGTAAATCAATCGTTAACCTCAGAGCGCTGCAATCAAGTGGGCAGCCCGAAACAAGGAAGAAGAGACGAGGCGACGGAACGCAGAGCTAAAGCCAGACTTTTTTAATTGCTTGTTCCTCGGTTGTCCACACTTAAAAATCTACTGAGAAGGGAGAAATAAATAAATTAATCTCTAATTTTCAGCACTTTTCAATTTCTCGAGGACTATGTGGAATCAATACAAGAAAGGAGGAAGAAATAAAAATACAGTTTTATTTAAAAATAAAATGTACTTAACCTACAGTTAAATTAAAGTGAATCTGGAAAAAAAAATAAATGAACAGAAGAAAACCGTTGGCTCAGAAAAGCATTGGCTCTCCACCGAAGGGCGGAAAAAAATGTAAATATATTCTGTAAATTTCAACCTTTTGGTGCTGCGGTGGATCCGAGAAATACCAAAAAAACAAAAAATAAAAAAAAACAAAAAACTTTGTATTCTTCAAATGTGATAGTCGGCGGATCCGCGAAACAAGCAATTAAAAAAATGGTCTGGCCTAAAAGACGTAAATTTCCTCATGAGCTTCCTACTCGAAGGATGGGACCGTAATGGGCGGGGTCTCGACTGAAAGCTGCCAACAAAGCCAAAGCACAACAGGTCGGGCTTGGCAGGAGTGTGCCATGCTGACGATCAAGATTATCTCCAAATTTCGGGTCTTGACCATCCATCCATCCATTATCTTCCACGTGATCTACACAGGGGTCACGGGCCAGCCCGTGCCCGCTCTGCAACTCTGGCCGCAAGGACTAGAACAACCGTAGACGGCGTTTTCTGGTCTCGTTCCTATAGGTATTAGCAGTACGGGTTGTGTTCCAGCTCCAAATTAAGAGGGGTTAAAAATTGAAACGTGGACATAAGCTTCCAGACAAAGACGAGGACAGAGCCAGGAGAAAGCAGGGAACGAGCACGGGGATGTTCCCCCGGAACAAATTTAGCAGGTTCAAACCAGTAATGCTCTACCAGTAATCACTGGTCCAGTGTTAACGAGGAGGGGGGGGGGGATTTTTTTTGGGATTGGCGCAGTCTGCGTTTGTGTAGATGGGATAAAATGCTTTGTAAGGCGCACACACTAAGGGCCACTTTAGACACTCCAACTAACCCAACGCGTTTTTGGACTGTGAAAGGAAACCGGAGTACCCCGAGTAAACCCGAGCAGACACAGGGAGGACATGTAGAGTCCACACAGAAAGGACCAAGGCTGCTCCAAAGTGTTGCTTTTCTTTTGCTTAAATAAAACGTTGTGAATACGGACTTAATTTGGATTATAGTTTCATTTTAATTGTCTTGAGTGTTTATAAGCAACTGCAACCGTGGGATAAGGAAGGTCCAAACAAGGCAGCGATTACATCGGATTGCAACTAGGGCAGCAGAACGTCTGAAGCGGGGGGTTTCTGCTGTGTTCAGCATGTTCAGAGCAAGCAGCTTATTCTGTAAAAGATCCTTCCCTCCAAACACAGGTAAACCGAAAGTAGAGCAGGAGATTCATAAAACTCTACGCTTTCAGTAGATCCCTCGTCTCGCCGTATTTACAGGACAGTGCAGCGATTTTTCAAAACTGAGTTTAATGACCAGGAGGAAACAAAAGTTCTCGTTTCAACTGGGTGACATGACGTGTTAAAAGGGATCTTCTGATTTCCCACCGAGGACTCATTTTAGAATCTACTTTTATGATTTAGTAGATTTTTATTACTAATTCAAATTTTATTATTGATTTGTTATTGATTCAAATTGTCATTTACCCAATTTTAATATACTTTTAAGCATTGATTTAATTCACATCTGGGCCACCCATGGAGGATGGATCCCATTTTGAGTCTTGGTTCTCCCAAGGTTTCTTCCTTCTACTTTCCGGGTGTTTTACCTTGCCACTGTCGCCCTAGGTTTGCTCAATTTGGGATTGGTCTTTTAAGATCATATAAGATTGTAAAAAAAAAATTGAGACAATGCTCCATTATAAAAAGCGCTATAGAAAAAGATTTGAATTGAATATTGAATTGAAATGATCTTAGCGGAATGCTCTTAGCGCCTGCACATTTGGGAACCTTCGGTACGTACAAACCCACAAACTCGAATCAGCTTTACCCACCCAAGTTTGCTTATTAGAATAATCCTACCCCCTCTTTAGAGGTCATAATTGCACCAGGGCTCAAATCCATAGGTTGGCTCAGAACATTTCGAATATGCAATAAACAAAGAAACCTCCAGACTCGACGCGAGTGAGTCGATTAAAACAACGGAAAGAGATCTATGAGGTCAATGGCTTTTATCTACACTGTAAACGGATCAAAACTAAACTTCTAAACTGTGATTGACGTTGAAATTTAAACTCAAACCTCTGTGTTTTTTTCCCTGTACCACTGAAGTTTGTTCCTACCTCGATCAGCTTGTTGGCGTGCTCACGGAACACCTGAGCGTAGTCCTTAACCTCCTTCTCGTTGCCGTTCTTGGCGGCCTCGATGAGCACCAGCAGAGGAACGTTGGTCTCCAGAAAGGAGTCGGACACGTGGTCCATGACGGCCTTCCTCAGCTGAAAACACACACGCACACAAACATTTAGTAACAGCAAGTGTGTGATTCACCAGAAAAAAAAGGTAATCTCCACTTTATTTATTGTTCCTATTAGAGCAAATAAATCCTCAGGGGTGCCAAAATGCTTAGTAATTACAGCCAACCGAAAGGAAAGCAGGAACTGAGACTGCCGGATCACATTCAGGCATTATTAACAAGCGTTTGGAGTTCACCAACAAAGTAAGTGTTTTGCTTTTCACTTTTAACCAATTAGTCACTAAATTACATGATTTTAGCACTTTATTACTAATTATATTATATAACTTTTGATATTATATATTATATCTTTATTATCCTCTATAATAACAGTATAGATTATATTAAACTTATCAGTTCATGATCTATTTAAGTTATAATGGTATTTTCACATCATAAATAAGGAAACTCCTGTACATTATAACTCTAAAAGAAAGATTGTACTCGGTCATATAATCTTTTAATCGAAGAAAATGACCGCATTATGAATCTGTGAGTGGCAAAAGTATGTGAACCTCCAGGTTCCCATAGAACGAACCATGGGATGGACGATGAATTCTGAATTAAAGCAGCAAATTCTAAAGCAAAATATCAGAACATCTGACCATGACCTGAACTAAATTGAGAACAAGGGATCACACAGGAAGATGAACCTAAAAACGCGAGTCGTTCTACTAAAAAACATAACGAAGAATGAAGTGAACGTTTGGGAACAGCCCAAGTCAAAGTGAAGTGAGAAGGTCATGTGATTAAAACCCAATAACATTCCAGAGTTGAAGCCGTTCTGTACAGAGGAATAAAAGAACTAATTCCTCCCAACACAACCTACTGCACAAAGCAAGGGTTCACATACTTTAGCCAGGCTCCTATGTAATAATAGATACGATGTCCTAATTTCTTCATCTTTCAGGACTTGTGTGAAACTCAGATGAGGTTTCGGCTCATATACGGGAGAAAACAATAAAAAAAAAACTAGAAGGGTGCCCAGATTAAGACCTTTATTAAACATAGATAAAAGAAGGAAATAAGATCCTGTCCCACAACATCTAAATTCAAACCATCAATTTTAAGAGCTGCGAGAATAGAGGAATCGAAGAGTTGAACAAACCTGTCGGCGCAGGTCGCGGGTCTTCTTAGTCATCCTGTCAATGGCCGTGTTCAGGGCGTCGCTCCTCTCCTTGCGGCCGGCCTTAAAGAGAAGAAAGAACGGGACATTAAATAAGATGATGGGCCTCGTTGGGTACGGCCATTAAATCGGCTCCAGGTCGGGTGAAATGTGCAACGCATTTTACACGGTAGAGTGAAGAACATGCAAAATATTGTTATCATATACTAGGAAGTGGATTACATATACTAGGAAAGGACGCTACAACACGCCAGAAATTGCTAGAATCCCTAACAAACGGTGCTGCTTGAGCACTGTTAGCCTTTGCAGGTCACTTTACTGTTTGGCCCCAAGGACATCTGAGACCACACTCAAATCCTGTTACATGGGTCCTCCACGTTCTCCAAATCCCACGGCTGAGAGGCTTAAGTACACGCCAAACGGCTCTCGTTAAATTCATAGAAAAAGCAAATGGCGTATCAGAACGTCTCCGGGTCACAACCCTGTCCTCCATAACCTCATCTCAAGTACAGCTGTGAAGAGGACAGTAACCCCTGCTTATGGTATCCAAACGCAGCCCAAAACGCTGTGAAAATTGGACCTGGAGGAGATCAGGGATGGATTTGCCATACTTTAGATTTATGCTGCCGGCGGACACAAATAGTAACGTGCAATTAGGACATTTCTATAAGGACTCGTTTGTCTTAATAAGTGGCTTAGAGACTTTGATGCTTGATCGCTGAGAAGTAACGAGAACGTTTAAAAGCACTTGTTAATCCAAATCAGTCCGATTTATGCAGTTCTCTGATTAATCAAGTGGTCGTGTAAACAGCATGGTCTAGAAATTAAGGGCGGCAAAATGACCATCCTGTCTATTTCCGAGCTACAACCACAAAATACAGCATTCTAGGTCACATGGAAAACAAAACCGGTCTCGTCCAATTCCAGAGGTCAGCTCTGACTAAAATGCAGATCTAGACTAAATCCAGAGGTCAGTGCAGAGACTAAATTCAGATCTAGACTAAATCAAGATGTCAGCTCAGACTAAAATGCAGATCTAGACCAATTCCAGATGTCAGCTCAGACTAAAATGCAGATCTAGACCAATGCCAGATGTCAGCTCAGACTAAAATGCAGATCTAGACCAATGCCAGATGTCAGCTCAGACTGAAATGCAGATCTAGACTAAATCCAGAGGTCATCTCAGACTAAAATGCAGATCTAGACTAAATCCAGAAGTCAGCTCAGACTGAAATGCAGATCTAGACTAAATCCAGAAGTCAGCTCAGACTGAAATGCAGATCTAGACTAAATCCAGAGGTCAGCTCAGACTAAAATGCAGATCTAGACTAAATCCAGAGGACCAGTTTTCGTTGCTGTCTGAGCAGCCAGAGCATTTGACTGAATGTTCTTGTCTAAAAACTTTACGCTTTCACCTAGAAACTCAATTTTAAATAGAAATGACAGAGATACTCTCCCTCTCTGAATACTTATTTACATTTATGTTATTTAGCAGACGTCCTTATCCAGAGCGACTTACAATCCAAGCCATTGTGGGTTAAGGGCCTTGCTCAGGGACCCAACTGTGGCAGAGGTGGGACCTTCTGGTCCGTAGACCACCGCAGTCCCAGAATATCTAATCAAATTATTTTTTCAGTTTATAAAAATAATTAGGTTCTGAAATCCCAATCCACACAGTTTTTAATCTAAATCATCAGCCAGGGTTGAGGATCTTCTCTTTAATACGAACTCAAAAGTCTGAAGAGTTTCATCAATAGACAAACCGGCAGGTAAGAAATGACGAACATTCGACTTGATTCGCAATCAGTGTCGCCTCCGCAGGCCCTAATTAAGGGCCTCAACTTCAATATCGATTCCCCTCCAAGGCGTCCATCTTAATTGGGCAGAAGCTCAAGTTCTCACATTTACTTAGATTATGTTTTCACAATAGTTAAAGGACCCTCTCGCTTAGAGGCTTCGCTAACGAGGAAGCAACAAACGGACAGGAGACGCGTTTCAGTCCTGAAGGACAGGGATGGGAAAGTTTAAAAATAAAAGCATAAACGTGCAAATCCGGGCCCCGAGTATTTGTGCACCGTTCCCTGTGAAGCCGAGGACGCGCTTTCATAATCCCTCTATTTTGGTCCGTGGTGCAGCAACGAAAATAGAGCGCGGGTGCAGAAGAGACTGCTGGCCGGCGCAATAAGGCGCATATGTTGCACATCGTTTCACGCTTTCGTGGTCACACACACACACACGCAGGTTTGAGCTTGACTAGTAATTAACAAAAAGCAGAGGGGAACAAAAATGGCTTGGCAACCATGCCAAAACTAGGTTGGCGTTGAAAGGATGGCATTCTTTGCTACCCGCACAATGAGCGGCGTCTTTCAGTTCACTGAGCTTGTCGAAATACAAACGGAGGAAGGAGCGAGTCTGAAAGGTCGAGGCGATGGAGTGCAGCTCCGAGCCTGCCGTGCCTTGGGATGACTTGGGTAGCCCAAATGCTCCATTAGGTCCAGTGTTTAAAGGCTGGGCTGCCCACGCTGCCATGACGGTGATAAAGGGGAGAGCGATTCGAGGTAGACGCCTCACGTGACCCGCTCGCCCTCTGCGGCCCATTAAAGGCATGGATTTAGCATTAGCACTCTTTGTGATTGAGCCCAGACGTTAAATGGTGGCCGAACGGCGCTCCAAGGTCGACGTTATTTATGTAGCTCTTTAAACAATAGACCTCCACGAGCAGCCGGGGGCACCAGAGGAAAGTACAAACGACCCACAATACAGAGGAAACCTCAGGAGGAGCTCTTTCATGCTCTGGGTAAGACCAGACGGCTTCTTAGGAGTCCTCGTCTACCTGAACACGGAATCCCGGCGAGCAGCTGAACTCTTTATTGTTTATCGTCTCTAGCTGAGCTCGGACCCCTGACTCTGGGTCATCTGCTCAGTTCTTATGGATTTACTTTTAACTCATACTTTCTCATTCTATAAAAGATCGTCATTGCAAGGCTTCCAAGGTCTTAGAATAGATTTATATATTACATTTTTTTTATATATATATATATATATATATATATACACAAAAAAAAAAAAATGAGTCCTCTCGCTGACGACAGAGGTCTTAAAGTATAAATTAGAAAAGCCATAATTATTACTCAGAAGCGCTGAGGGCCGGTCATGTGACTGCTCGAACTTCCTACTAGAAGCTGTGCTGGATTTAATTTACAATAAGTAAATTAAATTCTGGAAAGTAGTGTTCGTTCAAGCCGACTCATTCCCTCTTGGTTGTGTGCAGCCAGAGACGCGCTTATGCTTCTATTACGAATGCAGCGATCATTCAGCAAAAATAAATATTGCTGAGAAAAAGAGAAAAAGCGGTGTGTTTGTAATAAATGAAAAGGCCAAATTTATATCGAAATAACGCAGGCACGATCAAATCGGAACCAGTGTGGGGTGAAGTGCTCTTTTATCCTTAAAGAAACTCTTCGTCTGTGGCATCACTACCTGAAAACTCCAGCGTTTCTCCCCAGCCCTGTACTGCCACCTACAGGTCTTTGCATAACATTTCTATTTACAACAAACAAAAAAGCCACAAGTCGCCACTTAGCCACTGCAAAAGCGTGTCAGATCACACTGGATAAGTTCTTCAAACGTCGACTGGAATTTAGTAAGAACTTGTTTTTTTTACAGCATTATGCTTTGTATGCGGAGTACCTAAACATTGTGTTGTAGATCGTTTAAAAAAAACTTGGTTGCCAATTTATTTTTTAATGAACAAAGTTGGTAAGTAACAGTAGTTCTTGTTTGTACGTTCACTATACGTGTAAATCGTAC
>JAVSBV010000055.1:1946518-1963048 GCA_033117975.1 Parotocinclus spilosoma
TAAAATGATACATTCTCTCAGTTTAAACTTTTGATCTGTGATTTGTGTTCTATTCTGAATAAAATATTAGATGTTGCAATCTCCACATCATTGCATTCAGTTTGTATTCACAATTTGTTTAGTGTCCCAACTTTTTTGGAATCCGGTTTGTAGTTTGAAGGGGTGTCCACATACTTTTGTCCATATACCTTTAAACCAAGAATGTAATTCTATTGCTTTTGAACGCCATTCAAAACCTACATTTAGAGTAAAATGCTTGGCACTAATAAATCTTGACATGGTCATAGAGCTAATTTGATTGATTAAGGATGAATGAGCATGAATGAAGAATGAAGTAGCAGAGAAGACGGAGTGTGACACGAATGACAAAACAGATTTCCAGAGAGCAAATTAGAAGATCAGGATTGATGTGAATGAAGTTGGACTTCACAGACAGGAAAAAGAAGTAAGTGAGGCAGAATCAGACTGAGAACACCAGCTCTTCTCCACCTGCAATTAAACCTCAGCAGGTGGTCAGTTTCTCCAAAAAATAAAATCAACGAGGTGTAAGTCTGACACCCATCTCCTCTCTACAACCTCTTTCTCCATGTTCTGCTGATAGTTTTATTTCCCACTGCTCTTTCCTCCTGTTCACTCTGGCAGCTTTGGTACATTTCTGAAAACCAATTAAATTACTGTATAAATAACATGTGGACCATAATGACGTCTCGATATCCACCGCTGAATTCTGATTTGTGAGTTACCAAAAACTAAAGTATTAAAAAGCTTTGATTACATTTCAATGAGTATGTTTTTTTTAAAAATATTTTATAAATATAAAATATATAAAAATATAAACTGACAAAAACACTCACCAATAGGAGTTGCTGGAATGGACTGAATCTCTATATGTATGAATATAATGTTGATATACGTAAGTGACTACAATATAAGAGCCAAACAACGATTTATTAAATGGAGGCTCTAGTTACTCTGTTAGGTCGCATCTAGCCTGGATACAAGATAAGATTTGGTTGGGTAATGGGGGCAAACAGGTTCTGAATAGTATTCTTGGAACATTCGCCTACAGATGTTGCAGCTGGACCTCATCAATCACACCAGCAGTTAAAGCAGTTTCAAAGGCAGAATTGAAGCGCTCACCAAGAACCCTTCATACTCAAACCCAAAAATAGCCGGATCTCAAACAGGTTCTGGATTCATCACTAAGGGCAATACAATTCCAGTCCATAGTAGTCCAGGTTTCTCATTGATGACACCCTTGCAAACGAAGGTGACAGTGACTGTCTGTCAATGGCAGGACACGTAATGGGCAGTGTGATATCAAATATCCTATGGCTACAGTGAAGATGACTTGTGTCTCGATGGTGGACAAGAAAACTGCTCGTGCTTGTCAACAGATCAAACAATCTTCTCTGTTGGTGATTTGTCTAGGTTGTGCTAGGCCAGAATGTCTAGTTGAATCGACCAGTCCAATGATGTTGTCCCTCTCAAAGTCTGTCAACTAGGCAAAATGATGTTGAGTGCATCATAGAGGAAGGCCTAGCAATTTCTCACCAAGAGGTACACTACCAAAAAGTAGCCTCTGAGAGCCTTTTTATAGAACAGTGGAGGAAGCATTTTTACTCCCTCTTGTGATAAAACCCAGTGTTTAATCAGAGCACATATGTAATTATGCATGCCTGGTTTTGCAGCAATAATGGAGTGCATTATTTTTTCAGTATGAGTAATATTATTATCTATTTTAATAGTAGTCTGGAACTTTGGGTTGTGTCTCATAACTATACCACTTTATATTCTTCTCACTTTATATTCTACAACTATTTCCCCAAAACACTTTAAAGTTTTGACACATGAATACTTTATCATTAAGATCATGTCGCTGTTTTGCCATTCTGACTCACTCTCCCATCTATCTCTGTCTCTCAGTGTCTCAGAGTTGATCTATGTTTTAGTTACTGACATGGCACTTCACGTCGTCCAGACTCAGTACGGCTCCTCGGTCGTTGTTGTTGCTGCGTTTGTGATTCTTCTTCCTGCAGCGGCACAACTTGTACTTGATCACCTATTAAAAAGAGACACACAGAGCACCTGCACTTTAAAACGTTCCACCGAGCTCACACTCTGTGTCAAACCTTCATGATACATAAGGAGAAAATGAAACATAGAAGCCTGTCTAGATTATTAATGAATGCGCCTTACATATGCTAATGTTACACTGTGTTTTCCTCTTAGGTCACATCCTATGAGAAAACCTGTTCCACTATAACGAACACCGGCGATGAAATAAAGAATGACTGCTACTGGATACCAAACAACATCTTCTGGTTCTGTATATCTATGCCAGGACAGACAGTTACTGATTAATAAATGCCTAGTTTTTAATTATTTAAACCATTCACATCGAAAAATGAGTCAGTGTATTGCTATCCTTGATCGCCATGCATATAGTGACACCTGCTGGCCAGATTTGTGTAACTGATTCAGGAAAACCTGAAAAATTTGTTTTAATATGATAGTTCTTTTCTATTTAAATAAAGCGTTTAAATGACTGCTGACTGTTATTCTTGTACCTTCTAGGGATAGCCAATTATTTTGTTTTAGTGACTAAGTCAGCAGTAAAGTACTCCTTGTCCGCGTTTGTCTCTGCTCTATCGACTCCGCGTTACAGAAAGCTTCCCCAGTTAAGGAGACAGCGATTGCAGTCCACGCTACCCATGCTACCCAGCCATGAATACCGCCATTATTCTGGTTTGTTTTTTTCTTTTCCCTCGCCCGCTAGTTCATTTCTTTGTTACGTTTATGTTTTCGTTTCTCCGTTTGTGAAACGGAGATGCCTAGTCTCGTCATGCCTAGTTCATTTCGGCTTTCACCGTGCCTAGTTCATTTCGGCTTTCGCCGTGCCTAGCTCATATCGGCTTTCGCAATGCCTAGTTATCAGGCTTTGTCGCCACACCTAGTTATCAGGCTTTGTCGCCACGTCTAATTTATCGGCCTTGTTGCCACGCCTGGTTTATCGGCCTTGTCGCCACACCTGGATTATCGGCCTTTTGCCGTGCCTTAGTTATTTGGCTCTTCGGCCGCGCCTTAGTTATTTAGCCATTAGAGGCCGTCCTTGTCCGCCCGTTAGAGGCTGTTTTCGCTCGTCACCCGTTAGAGGCTGTTTTCGCTTGCCACTCTCGGTACCCTGGCCCGCTCGAATCCCGTTAGAGGCTGTTTTCGCTTGGCGCTCTCGGTACCTCGGCCCGCTCGCATCCCGTTAGAGGCTGTTTTCGCTTGCCGCTCTCGGTATCCCGGCCCGCTCGAATCCCGTTAGATGCTGTTTTCGCTTGCCGCTCTCGGTACCCCGGCCCGCTCGAATCCCGTTAGAGGCTGTTTTCGCTCGCCGCTCTCGGTACCCTGGCCCGCTCGCCACTTCTGTTTTCTTTTGTTTCTTTTTATGATTTTGTGATGCAGGCACCTTAGTGGGTTTTTTTGTGGACTCTCGGGTCCCATGCCGGCCGATCTGGACCTTCGGCTCCCAGGCCGGCCCATCTGGACCTTTGGCTCCCAGGCCGGCCCCGCTGGACCTTTGGCTCCCAGGCCGGCCCCGCTGGACCTTCGGCTTCCAGGCTGACCCCGCTGGACCTTTGGCTCCCAGGCCGACCCCTCTGGACCCTCGGCTCCCAGGCCAACCCCGCTGGACCTTCGGCTCCCAGGCCAACCCCGCTGGACCTTCGGCTCTATGCCTCCACCTGGACCCATTAGGTCTCGCCCCCCTTCGCCCGTACGGGTCCTTGGGGGGGGGGCACTGTCACGCCCACAGGCTGAGTCAGCCATGCAGCCACGCCACATACTCTCATCACCGCCAGCTGATTCTGCTTTAGCGCCCATATAAAGCTCCGCTTCGAGTGTCATACGGGCGTAAAGCTTTGATTATCCAATTTTGTGTTCACGCCCCTGTGCATGCGTTTGGTTTTGTTTCCTGCTCTGCCTTGTTTGTTTCCCCCGTTTTATTACTGAACTCCTGCTGGTTCTGCATTGCGCGTTTGTCTCCGCTCTATCGACTCCGCGTTACACTCCTCCTTAATTTGTTCCTGAAGGCACCTAAAATTACAAATAAATTACAAATAAAACAATGACTAGATGAAATTAATTAAAACTCCATTTTGCGGTTCTCGCGGTTTTCCTTTTCAGTTGACGGTTATCTCTGACCTTCTTAGTATACACTGAGACTTATTTTCACTAAGAATGTACGTAAAAGCTACGGTAAAAAAACATGAGAACATTTACAGGGCATTGGACATAGAACATTGATGTGCTCCTATGTTTCGGCTGCAAAAGGCATACGAGTTGCGCATCTCAGTTCATACGAATACGAAGTGTGTCGAGTTCCGGACACGGATGAGTGTTGAGACTAAATTTACTAGTCAAAGTGCACAGAGAGCTGAATAGGGAATAATAAGTAAAGTAATCCATCCATCTATCCGTTATCTTCCGCTTAATCCAGACGGGGTCGTGGCAAGTCGGTGTCCACCCGGCAACTCTGGCCGCAAGGGCAGGAACAAACAATCCATCATAGGGCACGCACATAGTCACACACTATGGGCCACTTTAGAGACAGCAATTAACCTAACATGCATGTCTATGGACTGTGAAAGGAAATCAGAGTACTCGGAGTAAACCCACACAGACATCAAAAGGACATGCAGCCTCCACAGACTCCACCCTGGATGCAGGGACTGAACCCGGGACCTTCTTGCTGTGAGGCAGCGGTGCTTCCCAGTGAGCCATCTGTAAAGTAATCCTACACAGACATGGCTGCGCTGGTTAAGGTGACCGTAAGTTTGAGCTGCTGGACAACCAGGTTTTGCATTTTGCAAATTATTTATAGCAAGGATCATAATGTTTCTATCCCTGGATTCCAGACTGATAATACTCACACTGACTGGGCTGCAAATGTGACTGATTGGTATGATGAACATTCAGAAGCAGTCACACATACTGTATGGACTGTTCCCAGATGGTAATCCTCAAAGGAATGTATCCACTAATGGTACACATCCAGAATGGTGTCCAGTCCATGTCAAATTGTAGCTATTGTTTGTGCTTGTGGAGGTATCACATGCTAAAAGGTAGGATTCATTCACCGGTGACTCATGTTTTGTTTGGTTAGCTCATAAAATGCACGAGTACACAAAACACCTTCCTCAACAGACAAAACACCTTCCTGAAAAGACCAAATGCCAGCCTGCGTAATCCAGGCACCTTCTTGAACCAAACACCAACCTGAAAAGGACATATGGATAATTGGATAAACCAAAAAAATATGAAACACCAGCTAAAGCAAAATACTTTAATCTTCAATAAAAACCAATGTCATCTCAGAATTACCAAATCGTACTGTAGATTTCAAAACCCTCCGTAAGTAAGCCAAACCTTAAATATACCAAAATTCAGTTTCACCAAATGCCAGCCTTGCCAATTTCCCTTTACAGTCTTTACAGCCATTTCTTTCAGACAGGGAAAAACAATTTGAGCAACATAAGAGGTTCATCGGAAGTTTCCCCGTTCATAGTGTAAACATTTAAATCATTTTAACTACAATAAAACGGCAAGAACAGTTTGCTTTTTTATAATCAGTAGCTATTTGAAAACACTGCCTGTTCTCCGTCATACTCTTTCTTTTCAGTATTTCTTTTTCAGGGTGATGGTACAAAGACAACATGTTTATATGTTTATTTAGATCATTTAAAAATCTTGTGTCATGACTGCCTACGAGTTTTACTCACAAACCGATTCAGTTTCCAGCTTTGTGGGGTTATTTATTTGTGCGCACAAGATAAACACATATTGATTATTACAGATGCCAAATGGTGCAGAAATGCTTTTGAAGGGAAATAATACAAACCAAAATATGGTTTATTAAATCACTACGTTATGTAAGAAACATATTACCCTCACTTAACTATAGGAACAAAATGAGTTATAACCTTCATGCTTGATGTACAAATAGATGAAAATGCGGAGAATGGTCCAGATGCTGCAGGGATCGGAAAAGAAAAACAGCACAGCATGTGTCTGTTCCATCAGGTTCCCTAAATAGAAGCCAATTCATTGATGATCCTGCAAATTAAGTCTCTTCCTGACAAAACATAGTCTCTGTGGAAATGAGTTATTAAGTGTTCCAGCTCTGAGCTGTCATTTATCAGGAAGCTTATTCAGCCTGGCCAAAATACCGCAATACCTTAACCCTCCCCTCCCCTTCACTGTTAATAAGGGTGCACCTGTACAATACAGCTCCATTTATGCAAAGAATAATTTAAAAAGTGAGGATTTTCTGGGGATCTGAAACTGATTCATTCAAATTACATTATTCCTTAAGGGGAACCATTTGCTTGTCGTTGGTCCTTGTCGTTTTCGGTACTCGACGTGACTTTGAGTACTGACGAAATGAATATTCTGTAATACCGACAACAGCTTTTGCCAAAAAAATCCCGACCCCTGATATTACAAGTATCAGGACAGAGAGAGACCGCTTCTAAACCAATCAGAAGGTCAGAAGTAACAGCTGTATTATAATAGCTATGATGACTGCATGATGATACTGCGCATTTAACAGTATCAGTAATACGGAGATTCAAAATGGTCTGTTTAGATCCTGGGCTGTTAAGTCAGACCATCTCTGCCACTTGCCAGTACTCCAGAGACCTGTTTGTTTCTGCTAGTATGCGCCGTGCCATATCAGCAATTTGTGAGGAGTGAGCAGACACTGTAATCTTTGCCCGGCGTAAACAGGCAACCCATAATCAATCACACGGCGCAGAATTACAGGGGGGAAAAAAACATCACTCTGAAGTCTTTCTCATTTTATTAGCTCTGCCCTTGTCACCAGTGTGTTCTTATCTGACAGTAAATGCAGGTCTGTGCCATTTAAGTTTGGGCTGGCGGAGCTGAAGTGACAGTCCCTGAAAAATTCACACTGCCAGGCGTTATCTAAAATGAGGCGCAATCAATCATCTTTTAGCCCGGCCATGAGAACACTGTCCTGCTAACGTGCCGCATGCTAATTAAGATGCTGATGCTAAACTGCGTGCATCTGTTCTGTGGGCTTGAGCATAGCTCTTATAAACAAAGCTGCATTGTTAAATTAGCGCTCAAACGTTTAAGATTACTGACCTAGATATTAGTAATACTGGATTACTTTCTGGGCAGTAATCTACACGGATATTTGCTAAAGTTTCATCTGCTCTGCCTAGAGGTCAAGATACTGGACCATGGGCCAATAGGTCCAGGGTTCAAATTCCACCTCAGGCAAGCTTCTACTGTTGGGTCCCTGAGCAAGGCCTTCAACCCACAGTTGATTTGATTATAAGATAATGCTCTGTATAAGAGCGTCTGCTAGACATCACAAATGTAAGAAACTTAATTAGACTGGAATGTTTAATGTAAAATATAACATATATGATAATTAGTGTTGTAGTTCTCAAGTCCATTCTAAGTCACAAGACCATAAATGAGCATTCTCGGTCTCTGTGTCCTTTGGACTCGGTCCTGTCTCGGTCTCTGGGTAAGGAAGTCTCTGACTCGGTCTTGTTGGGACCAGCTGAGTCTGAGGAAACGTTCATTTTTAACTGAACGTACTGAACATCAATCCATTCAAACGGAATCAATCAGTCGGTTCTCTTTGAGAACTTTGAACTCTGATTGGCTAACAGGAAAAAAAACAAGTTACTGCTCTTCCCATTCTTCTAATCAGATGTTAAGATTGTTAGAGGTATTTTTACCAATTCGCTTTACTTTGCCATGTGCAGAAAGTATGGAACTAGTATTACACTTTCACATTTAATAATGATAACTGGATAGAATGGATGTTGTTGTTTATAGGTGAATTTCTGTGGTTATTCTGATTAAGTTTGAGAGAAAAAGGGAAACAGAATCATCAGCATCGTTTGCTTCCAAAGGTTATACTGCCCTACTGTGACTACAATATAATAATAATAATTAATACAAAAAAATGTTTAATGTTCTATTTTAAAACACAAATGATGACATACAGTATGATATTATAAATATATATCTCATGGCTAATGAATGTAAGGTGAATTCAAAACAAATTTTAAATGTTTTATATTTTATTTTCATTTATAATAAAAAAAAATCATAATCTGGTTTCAGTCTTGTCTCCAGGTCATAGTCTTGATTTAGACTGGACTGCTAAAAGTTTTGGTCTTGAATTGTACTGGACTTTAGGGGTTATGAGATCAAGCGACAATAATATATTGCTCACAAAAATAAGGGAATACTTCAAAATGAAATATCCCAGGCACGGTGACCATGATGAGACACATCACAATACAGGTGTGTAGAGTACACCAGTTCACTTAAATTGGACAGTGGGTACGGAAAGTATTCAGACCCCTTTAAATGTATCACTCTTAGTTTCATTGCAGCCATTTGCTTAATTCAAAAAAGTTTTTCATTTTATTTCCCATTAATGTACAGTCAGCGTCCCATCCTGACAGAAAAAAACAGACGTAGAATTTTTTGCAAATTTATTAGATATTGTGAAAAATGTAAAGGTCTGAATACTTTCCGTACCCACCGTATTAGAAAAGAAACATATGTTTTATATACATCTAGCTCACCACCGAATGACAGGAAACTAGTAAGAGTGTACAAAAAAGGGAATCTGTCTTTAAGGCAGAAAACAACAATGGTACCAGGCCTTTCTATTTTGTAAGAGATAAGAATTACTTACATACTGCTCACAAAAAAAGTGGATATTTCGAAATGAATGAGCAGTGTATCCTAACAATATATAATTACTTTTATACCACTAATAGTCACCATGTAATGCAGATTGTAAAGGTCACACAATTGCATCACTAAGCCTTTGGAATATGGCCATGGTGGGTTGCATAGCTAGGTCGCCGGGTCTCCACGTCTCAGCTATTATCAGTCTGTCTGTCTGTGCTTGGGAATTTCCTTTTATCCTTAAGGCTCCCATTCTCAATCCGTGGCTGACAATGAACAGCGATGTGTTTTGTCTTTTGCACAGGACACATTTTCAAGGGCTTTTCATTCACCACTTTGTGGTTTCAAGATGTGTCATTCGTTTATTAACGATCCGGCATTTTGTTTCACATCTTTAACGACGAGCGTTATGGGTGCTCATTTTATCCTCGAAAAGCCAGATGCAATGCGTCTCATTTTGCAGCCAGGCTACATAAAGAATTTTTTTTTCAGAGAACCATAAATTGAATCATTCAGTTAGGTGATATAATCGAAGGTCAGTGAGTGTCAGGGCTGAGCATCAGGTCTGAATGGGGGTGAGTATTGATCCAGCGGGAGCTACTGCCAATTTTACTGCCAACTTTTAGCAAGTAATTATGCATTTGTCAATAATCAGGCATTCATTTATCTTCAGCTCAAATTGGCGTTACCATCCTGGACAGTCCATCGAACCCCAGCCCAGCCCAGCCCTAAAAACATTAATTAATTGTTTCCAAGGGTAGCCCACAATGCCTCTTTGATTCAGTATTAAAAGGGGTAATCATTAGATAAAGTGCTGGTTAAAGAGGGTGGACACATGTTACATTTATGGCTCATGTCAAAAATTACAAATAATATCCTTTTTTGTCCCATATCTTGCAGTTATATTGTTTCCACAGTTTTTTTTATACTTACTTCCTTAAACTTTTCACTTTTCACTAATACATGAGTACATTACACTTTCCATAGCAATACATCCGTTTTGCTGTGTTTTCAGTCCTGTCTCAGCTTCGCCCTTCACTGGTTATTTTCTTAAAGTGTTCATTTATCAGTCATGTTTTATCCAATCAGGATCTTGCTGCTTTTGGCAGTTGTTTGCTTTGCACAGTTTGTGTCAGGCAGTTTTGACTTATTTTCATGGCCCATGCTGTTCCGGAATCAGGGGCAATTGTAGACAAATGTTGCTCAGCATTCAGTCTGCCCACACTGACAAGGCATTATTTAATTCAAAGTCAAATGTAATTTTGCTTTATAATTGCTTTTTGCAGTAGAGCGTTGTCTCAATCCAGCTTTACAAAATTATATTATCTTAAAAGACCAATCCCAAATTGAGCAAACGTAGGGTGACAGTGGTAAGGAAAAATTCCCAGAATGTAGAAGGAACAAACCTCAATAAGAGTCCTTGGGTGGCCTAATAGTGAAATAGTTAAGATTGTATTAATAGCAAAATTAAGTGAATAATTACAATTAAATGTAAAAAATAACAATAATAATACATAATAATGAATATTTAAGCTTTCCATGACTGTGCTGTTGTGTGTCAGGACTACTGCAATACTACAACAGCTACTCTAAGCTCCATGGAAAAAACAAGTCACCTGTGATTTCAGGTAATTGCACATGACGCTGCACGAGGAAGATCGGATTATAAATACTTTCTGGGTGTGTGACAGGATTCTAGGATTGAGAAGAGGTGGTACAGTACAGTGAATGTGATGTCTCATTTGATGACGCAAAAAGGAGTCATTGCATTTGGGTGAGCCAAAGGCCGTAGTGTGAAGGATGGAGCTGAATCTTCAGGTGAATGGAAGTGTATGGTCATACAGCTTTACCTGGATGGGCAAAAGTCCAGTTTACAGGAAATTCTCGTCTAACTTGTTTCCAAAAGTAAGGGACCACCAGCATGCTTTACAGCTGATGAATAAAAATTGCTTCACTTCCAGACAAAAATCCCTTCTGGAAGTCAACGCAGGTGGTTCGACCAATATCTGACAGAACACTCTGTAGGAAATTGCATACCAAGAACATATGGAGCAGATTGGCATGCAAGTTTACATAGCTGCCCAGTTACAGTTTCAGGAAAAATAAAATAAAAATAAAAATATTTGAACTATTTATGACAGGAAACGTTATCTGGTTATCAGATTAATCTGAAAGCCTATATTGAGTCACATATTTGGCTGAACTGCACAATTCTTTGATGCAAGAGTGACTGAATATTGATTTCGCCTACATCAAAAAACGTTTCTAGCCCAGGCCTAATCGAATTGCAGCTTATGTTTATCCTCATGGAGGTATAACACAATATTAGATACGTTTCAGTCACAAGTCACTAATGTTAAGTCTAACAAGTAATGTAATATAAGTATCTGCAAATTAAAGTCACAAGGCACATATGGGTTCTGATAATAAAAATAATAATAATTAAGGTACACATTTGCAGTTCTAACCTCATAAAGATAGTCGAAGAGTTCCAAAATAGTCAGAATACTGGCTCCAATGAACAGACCCATCTGACCCCCAATATCACCTGCAAGAAAAACATGAGACATTGCATTAAAAACTTTATTGGTTTCATAGAATAAGTTGAATGGCAATACTGCTGTGAGATATTTAGTAGGGTCTACAGTGCTTACCCAGTAATCCGGGCAGCTCATAAGCTTTTTTCTGTTCAATAGTCTCATAGTTCAATGCCTCGAAGAAGATATCCAGAACCAAGATATTATCCCTGTAAACACACAGAGAAGCTTACTGAGGTTTGCAGTTTCATTTATTTACATTAGGACAGCGTCAGCTCAGATCCCTCAAGCCATCAATAAACGCACAAAACCACGTATTTTCATTTTGGACCAGCACACTACTGTTTTAGGCGCAGCAGAACATTGAGCTACAGACAGTTTCTCTGGAGATCCCAGCTAAAGAGTTAAAGAGAACAGAGCAAACAGCCCCTTCCTGTTTGCGTTTGGCTTAGATATGAGGGTGTAAGGTATGACCTACAGGGATTACTTTACATCCTCTCAGAGGATTTGTCTATATGAACAGTTCATTCCATGTACTGAATGATTGTGAGTATTAACCCAAATTAAAATGCATTTTCCGTTATGATCAGTAAACAAATCACACAGTGTGACCTGCCTGGTTCAGACCCTCATTAGGGCAGAGTGCCATGTTTCACAGCTCATTGGGTCATGGAGGCTAGGTCTGTGGCACATATCAGAAGTTACTTGCATTAAATACAGCTTGTATATGTACGATGCATTCGGAAAGTCTTCAGAGCCTTTCCCTTTGTTCACATTTAAATGTTTTAGCTCTTGTGTTAAAAAAACTCACACATCACCCCACACTGAAAAAGTTTAAAAAGGAAAAACTAGCATTTTACAGAAGTATTCAGACCCTATGCTATCATGTAGATGTTTCTATACCTTGAATTGGGTTCCCCTGTGGTGAATTCAGCTGATTAGAAATGATTTGGAAGGTCACACACCTGTCTAGATAAAGTCTGACAACAACAAATCATATCAGAGCAAAAACCAAACCATGAGGAGGAATGAACCGCCTGTAGAGCTCAGAGACAGGATTGTTTTTAGGCACAGATCTGGAGAAGACTAAAAACAATTCTGCTGCACTGAAAGCTCCCAAGAGCACAGCAAACTCCATAGATCCTAAATATAAGATGTTTGGAACAACCAAAGATTTTTCCTGGAGCTGGCCACACCACCAAACTAAAAAGTAATGGGAGGAGAAGGGTCTTAATACGAGATAATTTTTACTCTGGCTGAGCTTCAAAGATCCTGTGTGCAAGTGGGAGAAACTTTCAAAAGGTCAGTCATCACTGCAGAACTCCACCAATCTGGACTTTATGACAGAGTGGTCACATGAAAGAATGGCAGAAAATCCCCAAACCCAGATGTGGCATCAAACACTGCCAAAGGTCCTACAAATAAGTACGGTACTGAGTAAAGGGTCTAAATACTTACATGTATGGCAATGCAATATTTTAGTTTTTCCCTTTTCAATAAATTCGCAAAAATGTCTTAAATCCAGTTTTTACTTTGTCTTTATGGGATATTTAGATAGATATCTTTATTAAAGCACAACCATAAAAATATAGGACATTTGTATGCAGTATAAAAACAGCCTCTATAAGTTACAGTGGCAAATACAGTATTAAGTGTGACCACCCAGCTTCATCGTGATGCCATGTTGACCCTTCTAGCATGAAGAAATTTGACCAGGAACGGCCTTTTTGAAAGGGTAACAGGATTTCAGAGTGAAAAGGCTAAGATAAGCTAGAGCTCACGACTGGAATGAAGAAAAGTGAAAAAGAGGATTATGGAGTGACGAATCCAAACTTCTTTGTGCAGTGTTATTGTAAACAATACATTATTGTATGCACATTATTCCACTGGTAAAACAACAAATATTTTACACGTGATATTTGCACAGTACCTTATACCCCAGTGAACCAGAAATTCCTATAGATCCTAAATACTCTGATCAAATTAAAAAGTAAATGTGAAAAACAACAGTATATTTATATATACTGTATATAAAAGTAGATTTATCAACTAGGCTTGACTGTAAATTAGTTTAATCAATATACAAATCAACAGCGCACTAAGCCAAATACAAATGACAAAAGTAGCATGAATCAAATACGGTCTTATTTATCATTCTGTATAACGCTTTTTGAAAACACCAAACTCACCATTTGGTTCCTCTGCTCCTGGTCTACTACTTTGTAGGTAGACTTGGCTGCATTACTGGTAAATTATTCCCAGTTCCCTTGCCAGTCATCATTTGATGTTATCTAGATGTATTAGTATGCACAAGTACAGTGACATTTATTTCTGAATTATGAATACATAGCACCTTCTTAGTTATGGTAATAAGGTGTTCGATTGTTATGGTCTATCCCCTGTAGTAGGTCAGATATCTTGTCCCGTTGTTATTGTGGTCCTCAGATTATTAAATCCTTAAAAATATTATCAGAAAAAGCACAGTACGTAGGCAGGATTAATTCTAATGAGCAGTAATGCTTAGTTAGTAGCTCTCTTAGTTGGATATGATGCCCTAGGCTTGGTCAATTTGGGTTTGGCCTTTAAAGAAAACGTAAGATTGTAAAGCTGCTTTGAGACAATGCTCCGTTGTAAAAAAACGCTATAGAAATAACATTTAAATTGAATTGAACTATAGGAACCAAGAAAACACAGAGTAGCATATTGAATTGGTTGATGTTTTTGATTGGACTTAATTGACTAGAATATATTTATTCTGATTGCTTGTTACTCTTTCTCTGAACTGCACGCCAGTGGTCTCATTTATTCATGGTATGATTAAGTAAACATCTCATGGAGTTTCTTATAACCCTTTTTACTCATCTTTACGAGGAGTGACAAAAGTTGTGGAGGGGCTGAAAATCTGATTTTGTTTTTGCATCAAGAACAGACATAAAAAATTCTTCCTATAACTCAAGTATGAAGATAATTTATAGTCACGCTTTCTGTGTGCTTAACCTTGACGCTGTTTGGTATTCAGCCCTCAGGTTTTTAAGTGGTGATAATACACGATTATGCTTTATAGAGAAATGTTATGACTCTCACTATAGGACCTGTAAGGGCTTCACTAGTACGTGTTTATTTCTAAAACAGTTTTCCGTAAAATTACTCGATAAATCATCTCTGGGCCGCAATGGAAATACATCACTTGTAATACAGGATTAATGCAGCCGTTCATGCTCGAACCGGTTCATTATTACCCGGGGAAGATGATTTAAGATTGGAATCAAATCAGCTGTTTACAATAGGAATTTTGGAAACTAACGGAATAATTTGTTTTGGTCTTGGGTGGTACAGAGAGTCTAAGACGCTCCCTAAACCCTAATCGGGACAAGCAGGGTTTAAATTTGTATAGGGTTAATTTTTTATCAATACATACAACATGTACATGGCTGGTTTAACATGAATATATCTAAAAATGTTGAGAGCTGGTCATTTGAACGGTGTGATTTCCTACTAATAGAGCCATTCTGGATTTACCTCTGCTATTTAATATATTTCAAAAGACCGCTAAGCCTTTAAATGTAATGTAAATTCAGTTTATATTCTGCTTTATTCCAGTTTAAGTGGTCACTGAACTTTGTAGTTAATTACACAAATACACAAGTACAATTAAAAACAGAATCTTCTCCTAAGTAATAGAAATAAATCTGCCTGGAGTGAAAAAAGCACTCCAAGTGTTACGAGATGTGGTGTTTTTTTTTAAGACCCAAGTATGCGGAATAGACGTATACCACAACGTATAATAATAATGGGGAAATAAAATAGAACAACTTAAAAGGGATTAAGAGCAGAGTGTAAGGCTCCTAAACACAAAAAACCAAAAGGATGAAAGGGTGCACCAATGTGTTGCGTCCCGTCTGGCCAAAGCGCCAACGAGGCAAGCGTGCAGAGAGAGCACGACTTGGGACATCTCCAAAGTGACAAGGCACAGAGATAGTCCTAACACCAGAGGGCGAAGGTGAGCTCAAATGCACATGTAGCGCGGGAATGCCATACCGGGGCGCGTATAACTCAAATGCGCAGCCGGGTGGCCGCTCTGGCCAGGGCGTGTCTCATTTCGAGAGGGCAGCCGACCAGAGTACGACTAAAAGAACACAAAAAGTTGCCGAAGCACCAGGAAGCCATGCCGAGTCGCAGCCGGGTGGCCGAGAGGCTAAAAAGAACACAAAACGCACTGAAGCACCAGGGGGCGAACGTGAGCTCAGACGCACGCGTGGTGCGAAGAAGCCAAGCCGGGGTGCTTCCCATTCAGGACGATCAACCAGTTGGAGTGAGGTTAGATAAGTACCGAGGACGGAGGAGTGTAAGCTCAGGCGTGTGAGGAGTGCAGGAGTGCGGGACGGGAAACCCTCAAAGTGCCCCTAACATACTAAATACCTCGGGGGTTCACCCCCATACACGTCCTTCTGCACTGAAAGCCCCTGGATGTTACCACTATCCCTAAAATTGCGTTTTTCGTTAACTGAAATAAACTAAAACGATAATTAAAAGAAAAAAACGATAACTAACTGAAACTGTATTGTGTTTACAAAACGAACTAAAACATACTGAAATTATAGATAGAATACCCTTCGTTTTCGTGTTTGTCAATTTATTTATAAGCCTTATAAATATCCAACTGATGTGAAATAAAAAAATTTTTCGACAGGTTTACGTTACCTGCCGGCACTTTACAGCACCACATAATGCCTGATGGCCCTGCTTGTTTATAGTCTGTTCATGCTCACCGTGCAAGCCTGAAAAAGGACGTCAGCAAATGGGATTTCTTTGAATATGACTGCGAGCAAGTGTCTTGTATTGGAAACAGGTGATAAAATGTGGAATACTTCTCAAGGGGAAAAAACCCACGCATCTCAAAGTCCATTTTCAAAGCTCGCACAAGAGGGCTAAGTCCGGCTAGGTAGCACCGGGAAGCAACCAGCCATAATGCAGTGCTTTCACCGTCGACCAAGCTGCTGGTTAGTTAATACTATATATTTATTATATACAGTGCATCCGGAACGTATTCACAGCGCTTCAATTTTTCCACATTTTGTTACGTTACAGCCTTATTCCAAATTGTATTAAATTAATCTCTTACCTTAAAATTCTACACAAAATACCCCATTACGACCATGTGAAAAAAGTTTTCTTGAGAGTTCTGAAAATGTATTAAAATTAAAAAACAAATAAATCATATTTACATAAGTATTCACAGCCTTTGCTTAATACTTTGTAG
>JAVSBV010000055.1:2019564-2030910 GCA_033117975.1 Parotocinclus spilosoma
CCATCTATATGTCCATCCATCTATATGTCCATCCATCTATCTGTCCATCTATATGTCCATCCATCTATCTGTCCGTCCATCTGTCTGTCCGTCCATCTATCTATATGTCCATCCATCTATCTGTCCATCTATCTGTCTGTCCGTCCAGCTGTCTCTGTCCATCTATATGTCCATTCATCTATCTGTCTGCCGGCCTGGTTGTCTGTCCGTCCGTTTGTCCATCTATCGATCCATCCATCCATCTAACTGTCTGTCTGTCTTTCTGTCTATATATTTATCTGTCTGTCTGTCCGTGTCTGGTACTGTCCACCTGTCATTCCGTCCGTCTACTGCCGTTCTATCCATTTGTCTACCTGTCTGTCTGTTCATTTGTCTGTCTATCTACACATCTGCTCATCTGTCTGCCCATTATTCTTTCTGTCTGTCTCTATATCGGCTGACCAATCATTGTCCATTTACAGTACGGCGCAAAAGTCTCAGGCCACCATTTGATCGGATGCTTTAGCAGTCCTACAGTGACCCTCTGTAGCCTGCAGTGTAAAAGTCGTTTCTATCCCAATAAAGAGACTTTATATAATGTGAGAATGATGTATGGTCATTATGCCATTGGTAAAACGATGCATATCGAATCGAATGGTGGCCTAAGACATTTGCACGATCTTTCTGCCTATCGATTGATTAAGATTCTCAGCCCCAGCTTTCCTTGTCTCTGGCTCCTCGTTTTATGTTTGATCTCTGATTGCTGAGTGTTTCTGAGAGCTGTAGAGTAGAGCAAACCTCTTATTACTCACTAGCGCTCCCTACACTTGGGCTGTCTCCTTGAGGAGCGTGTGTGTGTGTGTGTGTGTGTGTGTGTGTGTACCCCATAATTAGCTTAGATTGTACAGCTATCATTGTGTGTTTGCGATTGTGCTTTCTCTTTGTGCTTAACACTGATTATAGGCCGCCTGTGTGTGCAGTATTCTTGTCAGTTTGTGAAATCGGTGGTCATTCTGCCCACACACACACACGCGCACACACACACACACACACACACACACATCAGTGTGTCCCCTAAATGCCTTTCGCTGTCTCCCAGCACCGTCGCTGTGGAGATTTAGAGCTGCAAAGAGGCTGGAAAAAAAGAAGGGAAACAGCCTCCATTATGTCATCTTCTGTCTGTGCCGCTGATTACCAGCCGTCTCTCTCTCTCTCACACACCACACACACACACACACACACACACACACACACACCACATCGGAGCATGTTTCCAGCTCCATAGTCCAATGGCGGTAAAGTTTATGCCACTCCTTCGTCTTCGCTGAAGCTGTTCCCCTCAAAGCAGCCTGTAACGCCCCCAATAAGCAGCACGCTTTTAAACAGAAGGGTGTCCACATACTTATGGACGTTTAGTCCACGAATCTTCGGTCCTACAGGAGTTGTTAACCGTTGAAGGATTGGTTGGTTCTCCAGATTGCTGGCTTTGCTCTAGGTGATTGTGTGCGTGTGTGTGTGTGTGTGTGTGTGTGTGTGTGTGTGTGTGTGTGTGTGTGTCTCATTCCTGTGCAAGATTGGCCCTGTGTGTCCAGCGATATCGTTCAGAAAACTGGACGCAGCTTTTGAGGTGTGTGTGGAGTGTGTTTGCTCTAAGGGAGTGCTGTTGGCAGTGTTATTGAGGAGCTCTGATACTCTTCAGCACCTGTGTGTGTGTGTGTGTGTGTGTGTGTGTGTGTGTGTGTGTGTGTTTCCCATAAGGGCACAGGTGTACACCACACAATAGCGGTCTCTGTGGATCTGCTGGATCTGTGTGTGAGTTATTGTGTACAGAATCCACGAGGGATGATCGCCTCTCCACGCTTTGCTCTCTCGTTGTTTCGGGGGGGGGTACGCCGGTGTAACTGTGTGTTCAGGTGGACGTCTAAAGACGACGCCAAGTCGCGCGCACGCACGCACGCACACGCACACACGACTCCACGGCGTACAAAAAGCGTAGACGCCTAATCGGTTTCTTAATCGCCGTTAAAACTTTCTACCCCCAAAAACTCTCCATCATCGCCTCCAGGGCAGGAGGAGGGCCGTGGACCAGCGAGTGCCTCCACACGGCTCATGGGCACCTATGGTGTCCGCTCTAGCAGGGGTGAAGAGATGATCCCCGTCCAGTCGGCCCTCCCTCGGACACTGCCACTCCACTTTCACCCCAGATGTAGATGTAGCCCAAATATGGGACGTCCCACCCCGTCCCGTCCAGGTTTTTCAGAATAGGTTCCACACCGGCCCCGGCACAGCCAAAAAAAACCCCAAAACAATTCTTTACTTGATGTTCTATGACTATAAATTGATGCCTATTTTTAATCTTTCTTTCTCAGGTAAGGCGCTAACGTTCCTCCTCCTCCAGCCCCCCAGCCCCAAACTCCCCGCCCACAGCACCATCCGGCGCACGGCCATCGATCTGATTGGCCGAGGCTTTACCGTGTGGGAGCCGTACATGGACGTGTCTGCTGTGCTCATGGGCCTGCTGGAGCTGTGTGCAGATGCTGAGAAACAGCTGGCCAAGTAAGCGCGCACGCACACGCACACACAGACACACACACACACAGACACACACACACAGACACACACACACACGCACGCAGGTTTACTGTTCATATACAGTACAGTGCAAAAAGTCTTCTGTTAACCCTGACCCAAAGCTTATTTTATAATAAAGTTTAGGAAAATCTTACGTCCATCGTTTAACCTGGTAAAGCGCGGTCTGTTTCCTTTCAGTTGGCTGTCATTGCTAACCTTTTTAGGACTCCAAGGACACTAAGTAAATGTAAGAAAGCACGGCTGAATCTGAATCGCTGTGTCCTGAGTCGTCACACATTTTTTTGCAGCCGAAATGCATCCGAACCGAATCCACCCAGTTCCGAGGCGGTCGAGAACCTCCTTACCGCACTGTGCCGGTACGAAAGGCTGAAGGTTCGAATCCTGTATGTGGACGTGAGAAGAAACGGCGCTTCTCCGCCTGTATCCGTACCTGTAACGGCGCCGGACGCTCGGGCGGACGGACGGACGGATGGATGGACGGACGGGCGGGGACGAGTTCGTAATGCGATTGAAGGGCATTAATATGATGTAATGATGTCTGCCCTGCTGAATGGCAGGACCTTTAAGAGGAAGAGGAAGACCCATATGTCTGCAGGTTAACCTCGGCTGGGCGACCCCGCAAACGAGGTTAGGGCCATGAAGGATACCCCCGGACCTGGCTTATGTCGTTAAGATGAAACCCAATCGGCGCAAATTTATTATGAATACAAATACGTCTGCCTGTTTCGCCCGAGCTCGTGCTAATGAGGTTAGCCCAAAATGGCGCTCATTTTTCAGACGTGAAGGACCTCTAAAGATGGAGATGCGTTACGACGTTTAAACCCCCCCCCCCTCCAAGCCCCGCCCTCGCTTTTCTCTCTCGCTCTGCGCGGTCGGGTCATAAATAACGGCCCGGTGACATCCTCCTCTGTCTGACCCCCACACCGAAACGGCGACTTCACCCCTGGATTTACGGGCCAAATTCACTTATCAGTCGACGGAGCTGTGGTCAGTGTGCGCGTGCGTGCGTGCACGCATGTGCGTGTGTGTTGTTGAAGCAGAGGAACACTAAGCTGCACTCACACTTCAGCACCATTAGTCTGCGCAGGAGCCGGTGCTATCGATCTACATGTTTCTGTATTTTTATCGTCTGCATGTACGGCCCAATAAAATAAAAAAAAAAAACCCGCTCCGGTCCTGACCTTTTTTGCGTCGATTACGGCGTTCCCGAAAAAAACCCCAAAGGTTTCTGTTCGGACTCGGAAGAAATATTTACCTCTTTTCTGAACGCAAACGACGTCCTGGCATTTCCAGGTCTGTTTACCTTCAGAAATGAAAGACTCTAAATGCAGTTAAACGTCTCGTCCTGCCTCTGCCGGTCACGGGGAGGTCTCGGGTCCATTATTTCTGCGCGCAGTCCGGGCCAGAAGTCCGACGGCACCGCTGGCTGCCGACCCATAATGCACCTGAAATTCGCAGCGGGTTCTTGAACGCCAGAGAAGGTCGGCCAGTACTGAGCGCCGTGGACTCCCCTCCGTTTGAAGGCGTCGAAAGCTGAGCAGAAACATCAAACGAATATTAGGGGTCCATGCAACCCGAGTGCACGCTGTCATTACAGCGGAAAGGGGAACATACCAAATAACGGCCGATTCTGATACTTCGTACCGTCGCTCAGGTTGTACGCTGGTTGTGAGATTGGAAAAGAAAAAAACGTGTCATGTTATAATGTTATAAATCAGCCTCAATTCGAAGCGGATTTACAAATATCTTGAGCAAGCCCAGGGCGACAGTGGCAAGGAAAAATTACTCTCAATGGGACCGAACTTTAACTGTATTAAACCTAGTTTAGTCCCCCGGTGAAAAGACGCCCCAAAATCATGTTTGGCTCAGGTGCCTATAAAGTTTTTATTTTTTTAATTCATTTCAGTTTTTGTAAAGGAATTTGAACCTTTTGATCCTTTGAAAATTTGAAGCAGACGTTGCATGCCCAATTAAGTTCGGCAGTGCACCGTTGGACCCTCAGTCCTAAACTAAACGAATCCCCACACTGTCCTTGTATTAAAAGAAAAAGGGACTCCGAAGTCCAACGCTAGTGTGCTTTAGACCAGTCTACTCAATGCTTTGTGTTGGTATTGATTATGGTGTTATTTATAGTTCCTTTAGTGGAAACCAAATCCCTGAAGCTCATGAAGAACAGTTCTGGGCTTTGTGTTGTTCATTGTAAATGATTTACGTACTAAAGGACGTCCCTAAAATGGACCGGCCACTCGTTAGAAGTGGTGTGTGTGTGTGTGTGTGCGCGCGTGTGTGTGTGCGTGTGCTTTCGGTGTTCGTATCGATGGAAACGGGACCTTAATGCTTTCTGGTGGCTTAATCCCAGTGAAGAAAGGAGTGTGTTTAGAAGCTTCTTTGTGCCGATCGCTCTTCTGATCAAAGTCATTGATCGCCTATCGGCAGAGGGCTGGAGCTTTAGAGCATTAGAGACAAAGGATGAGTCGCTTACTCTCTCATTTAGGAACGTCCTCCTCCCTCTTAGCTTAAACGTGTGACGGCTGATTCACTACATTCAGCCGAGCAGGAACTTTTAGAAGATTAAACTCGTCTTCTGTTCCTAAACACAAATGTAGGAGGCAGTGTGGCTGAAGGTATTTTCCCCCGCTCTGTCTACATTCCAAAATTCCAAAATTACATCATGTGTACAATAAACAAATTGTTTTTACACACACACACACACACACACACACACACACACATGCATATCATTATTAAGTGTTTTTTTTCGTCTGCTGCAGAGCCTTCTTTGTATTTTGGTACGTAGAATTATATAATAAAATAATATTATATAAAACTATACTGTGTATATATAAAAAATATATATATAAATATATTTAAAAAATATATATATATTTTTTTTTAAATATAATATATATTTTTATATATAATTATTAAGCCTTACTGTTATTGCTTAACAATTTGAATCTTAAACTAAATTTATTTAAATACATTTTTTATTTATTATTATGTTTATACAACACAAACTTTAAATTAAATTAAAGACCATTTATTACTATTTTTTTAATTATGTTTGTATAACACAAACATCAAGAATTCATGACCTATAATTATAATAATAATTAATAGTATTATTATTATTATTATTATTATTATGTAACACAAACATTAAAAGATTAAACATTAATAAATTAAAGAGCATTTATTGTTATTTTTACTACATTATTATGTCTCTATAACAAACATTTAGGGAAAAAAATGATTAATTCATGATTTTTTTCTTCTTATTATTATTATTTTAATGTTTATGTAACACAAACCTTAAGATTAATTTAATTAATTTATAAAATTTTTCTTTTATAAGTTTATATATATATATATATATATATATATAATATATATAATACATTAAGATATTAAATTAGTTATAATGTATGTACTATTATAAAAAAAAGATAATATATAATAAAAAGAACACCCCCTGATCATCTGTGAAATAAAATATTTTTTTTATCTGATGGCTTTAGTAAATTTTAGAAGAGGTTATTAGGGTAATTATGAGTAAATAAAATAAAACACCAATAGTATTAATAACCGGTTATGAATTCATGCTGTGTTCATATATTATACGTATAATATCACAATAACAAAAGTAGAAATGAATGGCTTGAAGTGAAATGAAGTAAACGCTTTTAATGCGTTTTGCCCTTTTTATTAGAAAAGTGTAATAATAAAAATAATGAAATGCCAGTAATTCTGACTGAAGTGCTCGTGGGTATCGAGGCTTAAACACTCGCTAATTACAGCGGCGTTTCCGTTTGGTTTAGTGAACCGTCCAGCTGGATGAAGGTTCGGATTTTGCTAAGTGACGGTATCATATCGTATTTAGCCTGCGCTCTCTTATCTGCACACAGCACATTTCTGAAGCCATTGATTTTTCATTTCTGTCCATGCAAGTGTGTGCAAGTTGATGTGTGTGTGTGTGCGTGCGTGCCCAAGGCCTGCCCCTACACCTGTAAAGATTAAATAAATAGAATCAGCAGAATTGATGTTTGCAGAGGTCATATTACAATATTTCCATACAATTCTGTCATCTTGGAATCTCCGGAAAAAGCTTCGTTTAAAGTATCGTTATTCTTACCGTGGAATTACTGCAGCTAATTAAGGCTTCCCCTAACTTTAAACTTAACCTTAAGCTTAACGTTAACCTCAGCTTCCTAAAGCAAAAATATACAAATATAAAAAAAAAAAAAAAAGTCAAACAAGTCAAAATTCCAGATTTGCCTATCATTCTAAGGACTTTTGGTCCTCACAAGTAGAGCAGGTCCCCCCAAACACACACACACACACACACAAACAAACAGAGCATGTATTGGTTGTTATTGTTGTGATGAGTTTGGAGGCAGTAGGAAATCCCCCATGGTGCTGCAGTGTAAAAGCTCTGGTCTTATCGTTCCAGCACTATTGTTTCTGGCCTCCAGTTATTATTACATCATCTGTCGTTACTCTCACCCTGAGAGAGGGAGGGAGTTCCAGGCTGGGAGCTGCTAACCAAGTCCTGTCTGTGTGGAGAAGTTAGTTAGCAAGCGGTGGTTTAAGGGAGGGGTTGTGTGGGTTGGTGAGCGAACCGGGTTAGGAGTGTGTGGCTGAATCAGTGTGTCAGCTCTGAGCGGGTGGGTGAGGGATGATGCGAATGAATGTGTGAGTGAGTTAGTAAGTAGGCTGGGTGAGTTATATTGGGTTAGTGTGTTGTGAGGTGAGTGAGTAAGTAGGCTTAGTGAGTTATTATGGGTTGGTAAGTAGGTGAGTTATTGGGTTAGTAGGTTGGTAGGGGAGTGAGTAAATAGGCTGAGTAAGTTATTAGATTAGTGGGTTGGTAGGTGGGTGGATTAGTGGGTTGGTAAGTAAGTGAGTAAGTAGGCTGGGTGAGTTATATTGGGTTAATGGGTTGGTAAGTGGGTGAGTTATTGGATTAGTGGGTTGGTAGGGAAGTGAGTAAGTAAGCTGAGCGAGTTACTGGGTTGGTAAGTGGGTGAGTTATTGGGTTAGTAAGTTGGTAGGGGAGTGAGTAAGTAAGCTGAGTGAGGTATTGGGTTGGTAAGTAGGTGAGTTATTGGGTTAGTGGGTTGGTAAGTGGGTAAATTATTGGGTTAGTAAGTTGGTAGGGGAGTGAGTAAGTAGGCTGAGTGAGGTATTGGGTTAGTGGGTTGGTAAGTGGGTGAGTTATAGGGTTAGTAAGTTGGTAGGGGAGTAAGTAAGCTGAGTGAGGTATTGGGTTAGTGGGTTGGTAAGTGGGTGAGTTATAGGGTTAGTAAGTTGGTAGGGGAGTAAGTAGGCTGAGTGAGGTATTGGGTTAGTGGGTTGGTAAGTGGGTGAGTTAGTGGGTTGGTAAGTAGGCTGAGTGAATTGGTGTTTTGGTAAGTGAATTAGTGAGCGAGGCAAATCAGGAGGTCACCTAAGTGAGTGAGTTAGTTGTTTAGTAGGTCGGTAAGTGAGTAAGCAGGTCTGTAAATGAATGAATAAGTAAATAAGTTGGGGGTGAGTAAGTTAGTGCTTTAGTAAACTGTGACATGTTGTAGATTAAATTAGGAACCCAAACTTGTTACCTAGGTAACTCTACCTCCTGCCTGTAGGTTTAAATAGAATAAATGTTACCGTTTCTAATTTCTGTGTGATGTCTGGGTGAAGTGTTCCTTTAATCGGCACTCTGTTCTGGTGGTTAGGAGCTGTATGCGGTTCTGTTCAGGTAGAACATCGGTGTTCCGGCCGATCCGCAGCCTGAGCGTGAAGGATTAGATCCAGCGGGAAAATCAGGGATTAAATAAAAGTCTGACATGAGAGGGATTTGATAGTCATAGCAGAGTGAGTTATTGAGTGAGTGCGTGTGTGCGCGCGTGCGTGTGTGTGCGCGCGTGCGTGTGTGCGCGTTTCACCTGCCATTTGCCCGTGTTAAACCTGGGTGTTTGGACGGACGGACAACACTCGCCTCTCTGAGATCTCACACACTTTGACGGGGCGGATCCTAATGCATATTCACATACACACACACACACACACACACACACACACACACACACACGGGTGATTTGTTAACAAGGGGCCTCGCAGAGGAGCAGTTGACTGGGCGATTTGCACGCTGCTGTGTGAGGCCGGTGTAGGAGGGGGCGCTGAGGGGGACATTATGCGCCCTTATTGTCCTCAGTCCATTACGCTGCTCCCATTTGAGTGATCCTATTGACCTTGAACTGACATTATAAGCTGCCGCTAATCTATTCACTGTATATCTACTAATGCCTGCTCTCTCTCTCTCCTGTCTCTCTCTCTCTGTCTTTCCCTCTCTCTCTCTCTCTCTCTCTCTCTCTCTCTCTCTCTCCTGTCTCTCTCTCTGTCTGTCTGTCTCTCTCTCCTGTCTCTCTCTCTCTCTCTTTGTCTCTGTCTCTCTCTCTTTGTCTCTGTCTCTCTGTCTGTCTCTCTCTCTCTTTCTCTCTGTCGTTCTCTCTGTCGCTCTCTTTTTCTGTTGTTCTCTCTCTCTCTCTCTCTCTCTCTCTCTCTCTCTCTCTCTCTGTCTTTTCTTCTGTCTCTGTCTCTCTCTCTGTCTCTCTCTCTCTCTCTCTCTCTCTCTCTCTCTCTGTCTCTCTCTCTCACACCCTTCTTAGCATCACAATGGGGCTTCCCCTAAACCCGGCCGCGGACGCCGCCCGCTCCGCCCGGCACGCTCTCTCTCTGATCGCCACGGCACGACCGCCCGCCTTCATCACCACCATCGCCAAAGAGGTTTCCCACAAAAAACCACACAGTCTTTATTTTAATAATAAACTTTGTAGAACACTGAACAAATCCACACCAGAGACGCAGCACGAGCTCAGCACCACTGAGTATCCTGGAACTCTAATGCTAATAGGGGCGCAAAAATGTGGACGTCCAAGAGTCCAAACTCTAAATCCCACTTTTCTGCACAGTGTATGTAAAAAAAAAACCAAAATAAAATAAAAAAAAAATAAAAATAATAATAATTAGGTCAAATTCAGGCAAACTTCAGGCAAGTAGAGAGAAGAGACGATATTTAAGAAAACACTGTAAATAAATGTCTAAAAAATGTATCCTTTTAATTTGGCTTTTATTAATAGATCATAAAATTAAAATAAAATACAATATCTGTATTTTCTGTATTGTCACAGCAAATAAACACAAGCAAGCGCAATATATAATTATTATTTATTATTTATTTAAAGTACTGAGTAGACATAATGCAACAATTTCAGTCATTTATTTATCTTTTTTTAAATTTTTTTGCTCCTAATAACAATAAAACCACCAAAAAAAAAGCACTTAAACTCTTTTTTTTCTCATATTTTAAGGCTGTTTCTAACGATATTGCATCTTTAACCTTCCTATCGACGTCCGTTCGCTTTAACCACCAAGGTTTTAAGGGTTAATATAGAAAATAATATCTAAAACTAGCACGACTGACAGAAAACTAGCACGACTGACCCCTTGCGACACCTGCTGGCAGAACAGGGAATCGCAGGCGTTAAAAGGTGGAAATGTTTATTTGACTCGTGTTTTTGTGTTTCAGGTTTTAGACAAAGACACAAAGCTAAGATACTGAGTTGTGCTTAACGTTAACATGGTTTAAAATAAATTCAAAATAAAGCGTACAAGGAGCAGTAAGAAGTTGTTCGTAAATAATAAAAAAAAAAAGGTTAATGAAAAAGAACAGAAAATAAATCCAGGCAAAATGACACCCCTGATGTTTAACCTCGTGTGTGCGCGTGTGTGTAGGTGCACAGACACACAGCGATGCAGTCTCAGGGTTCTCAGTCTCAGCAGAACGTCCACACCACCACCCTGGCTCGGGCTAAAACCGAGATCCTCCGCGTTATCGAGATCCTGATCGAGAAGATGCCCTCAGACGTCGTGGACCTGCTGGTGGAGGTACGACACGATGCACAACGCCGTAACGCAAAAATAAACAAGTCATTTTGTGTAGCCACCCAAATTTTGAACAGGCCAACCTTTTTATATCACCACCACGTTCTAGAAGAAGAAGAAGAAGAAGAAATCCGTCGAGGCTGTTAGTTAGATTTTATTAGGAGTAAGTGAAGAACGTTAACGTTATTCTCCTGTTCCAGGTGATGGACATCATCATGTACTGCATCGAGGGCTCTCTGGTTAAGAAGAAGGGGCTGTCTGAGTGTTTCCCTGCCATCTGCAGGTCAGAGCGTGGTTCTGAGTTAGAGAATCTTCTCATAATTCAATTCTGGAAAACAACTACTTTTGAAATAAACTGCTTTTTAAATATAATCTACATTTTATTGGGTGGTATGTTATCTTAATATAAAAGCTTAGTGCCTTTTTAATGTGGGTTAGGTCACGTTTAATATTGATTTGATTTATTTATATAAATGTACTCTATTTTTATTTATTTACACGTTTCTTTCTTTTTTCACACTGTGTGTGTTTTTTTTCTCTTTTTAGGTTCTACATGGTGGCGTACTGTGATCGGACTTACCGTGTGGCAGTGGGCGCTCGCCAGGGCTCTGTGGCTCTGTATGATGTACGCACGGGCAAATGCCAGGTGAGACACACACACACACACACACACACACACACACAAATTCAGTTTCATTATGAGTGTCTCTCTCTTTGTCTCTCTCTCTCTCTCTCTCTTTTTCTCTTTCTCTCTCTCTCTCTTTTTCTCTCTCTTTCTCTCTCTCTCTCTCTCTCTCTCTCTCTCTCTCTCTCTCTTTCTCTCTCTCTCTCTCTCTCTCTCTCTCTCTCTCT
>JAVSBV010000055.1:2065475-2077317 GCA_033117975.1 Parotocinclus spilosoma
GGGATCCCAAAAATCCTCCCATATCTCGCTGATCCGCTTTGTATCCGCTCTAAGTGGCGACTTGTGGCTTCTTTTTCGTATTCGCTCTCACGTTATTCGGTCCGATTAGGCGGAATTTTGGTCCAAATAAGATAATAACATTACACGTATATAATAGGATTTGATTCGGTACTTTAGGATTTGGCCCGAAGAAGCGTCTGGTCCCATTAACAGGATTCAACTGTAAATATATTCTTCCACCCTTAACCCTGCAGCATGGTACCGATGGATTTATTTTACGAGACCATTTCCTAGACAATTTCCTAATATCAATGCGCCCGACTCCTCATCGAGACCTCACTTTGCTTTGTAATTAAATGAGTCTCCAGTCTTCAAAAATATGATTCTGCACCCGGGAACATCTCGCAATATTTTACCGGGCACCGGGCACTTGGCTGTCAGCTGGCGAAAAGTTGATGATGGTTAATGGTTATATACGGCCCCTGGAATCGCGTGGTTTGACACTGGGCCCGCGCGAGGAGACGTTTTGCGGGGACCTGAGGTTAATAGAACGTGGCTCTTTTTTAATTGGAAAAGAGAAAGAGGTTTCTCTGTTATCGGCCGTAATAAGTGGTGACGGCTGAGAAGAACACTTCACCTGCTGAGGAGGTTAATGAAGATCTCCGTGCGGTGCCCTCGCTCCGGGCACGAGGGTTAACCGTTTCCCCTCAGCCTCCTGCCGTCCGACCCCGCCCCCCCCCCCACACACACACACACACACAGAGAAAGCTAAATGGAGAAACAGGCCATCCATCTCTCCAAGGGTTGAAAGGAAGCAAGGACAGGAAAAGACAGCATGGGACGTGACAGGACATCAGCCAGAGTCTGAAAGTCGCTTATACGTACGCCGCCTTCCGATTGGACCGTAGAGCACTATTTAGAACAAGAACCTGCAGCTCCGAAGTGAGAGCCAGCTGCCCCGAACCTCGGGCCGGGCTTGCAGCGCACAGGTCAGCCGGCGCGGTCGCGGTCCCGACCAGGAATCGAATCAGCAACTTTCTTATTTCACGCGCTGTGTAATGTGAGATTAAGGAGTATGGAAGTGAATCATGGCTGCCTGTTGGCCATACATTACATACATAAGTGCACTTACATAAGCTGTAGGGAGATGGATGCCAAACGGTTAGTGCACTACATAAGGTGTTGAAAATCTGGCCTTGATTCAACAAATGACGGGCGATCTCCAACCTCCCTTCTAAGATAAAATCATAGAAAAGTTGTGGCTGCTCAACTTTTCTCACATTCGCTCATTCCTTGGAGGTTCCCGTACTCAGCCTAGCACCGAATCCGCTCTATTCAAAGTCGTAAATGGAACGCTGCTTGCCGCTGACAGCCGTACCATGACCGCTCTTCTTCTCCTTGATCCCAGTGCTGCTTTGGACACAAAAATTACAAAGCACTTCTGTCCACATGGACGTCCGTCCAAGGTTTCCTTCGAGGATCTGTTTTTGATCCCCTTGTCACTTTAGCCAAATAAGCCGGGAGCCAGTATCCTCCTTGTTGCGCTGTCACGTAAAAGACATTACATTCAGAACATGAGGAAATGCAGAGGATTTTAAAAGGCGGAAATGCCATTGATTCCGGTAGCATGCGGTCCGGCGAAGGCCCGGTCGAGTTTGAGTGATTAGACTGGGTCAGTCGTTCTGCTGAGCAAAAAGCACTTACGCTACGGCTTGATTTGTTAATTTGTGAACGCCGATCTCCAAACTTGTTAGTGGTTTGGTCCATAATGTGCTAAAAGGCCTCTGTGTTCGGCCCCACTATTGGCAGGCTCAACATTTGGATGAACAGCGTTTTGGGATTTATAGACGAGGGCTACATTAATCGCCCTAAATGACTGGACGGGGGAGAGAAACTGAGGATCCTTAATTCATTTCAGTGATATCACCTTCGACGTGCGTTTTATCACTTTAGAGGCATTTTGGCCTGGGCTGGAGTTTCCCTGTGTTTTACTCATTTATAAAGTTGGTTTTGATGGCGGGAGGAGAAAAAGTGATTCATTCATCTACCACTCACTCCATCTACCGGCATTACTTATTAATGCTAAAAGGCTTCATGCTTAAGGCATTAGTAATTATGCTTTCTCTCCTCGCCCTTTCAGAGCTAGGCCGCGCTTCGGCGCAAATTTCCGTTTTGCCGCATCACGGCGCTTCCTCCTGCCGTATTAGCGCCCTCCATATATTTTATTTCCTCCGCGAGATCATTTATTAATGCGATAAGCACCCCGGATGACCACCGCGACAGGCCAGCACGCCTTCTGAAACACTTCTGGGGAGACACAGAGGCGTGGAAGATGACGCCGATGATCAGGGCGAGGGTGTGAAAGCAGCTCTGGGGAGAGGGAAGCACTCCAGTTGCACTGGTCCTGTAATGTGGAATGCTAATGACACACAAATCTAAAGGCCACTTATCGCTTTGACAATAGTTCCCCCTTTGTATTAATAATATCGCAAATTATTTATGAAGCATGTTTGTAAATTATTCATCATATCGTCATATTCATCATAGCCACCGTGATGAAGAAATGAAGATCAGAAATTGTCGGGAGGTGGGAGAGAAAGGAACTTCATGCAGCAAAGGTGAGGAGAGGATGATCAGGACTCCGCCGAAACTCATGAGTGTTTGATTAGAAAGCTTAACAAAGCAACCACTACTTACCTGATAAAGTTGATTGATGCTTCCTTGGACGGCAAGACGTCCCAGACGCTCGATCTACAAAGCGCAGGGTTCCTCAACGGTTCTCTTTCCTTAAAAACGGTTTCTTGGGTCACTCTAAAATATGTAAGGGTCATTGGTTTAGAATCCTTTCCAATTAACAAACCATTAAATCCTTCAGAATGCTGGCTGGAGTGAGCAGCTACTTCCACTTTCCCAACCGAAAACATCTCCATCGGGCTGAATTAGAATCAGCCTTTAATTAGGGCCTGACCTTAATTAAATGCATTGATGGAATGGCTCTGGTGGCCTAAAAGAAAGACAAAGCTTCCCCAAGAAGGTACACTTACATTTTGACCAGGTTAAGAACCATGCTCAGGCAAATTGTGTGAAAGGTGACTGTATGCTGCTAAAACTGGGTTTGACAAAATGTCAAAAAATAAAATATCTAATTTTAAATGTTTGAAATTTAAATAAGAGTTATGTTTGCCAAAACGTATGCTAATTTTTGTGAGCAGTATACTTTCTGATGAGAAATCCCATTTTAGGCTGAAAATGTTGAACATCGTGAGGGTTAAAAGGAGGGAGGAATACTGGAATGAATTTTAGCTCTTTGAAACGAATTAATCAAACCGAACTGCCATCTTGAAATACAGATACTGATAAGTCCCCTTACTTTTGGTATCTCTCAGTCTCTCTGTCTCTCCGGTGGTAATTAGCATTGGGCGATGAGCAAATATCTAGCAGGGGTGCAGGTTTGCACTGCTATGATGGAGAGCAGCTCCGGTCGCTCTCTGAGCATTTAATTATCAACCCAGAGATTAAGATTAGGAGACTGTCGAGTCAAAGTTTATTTAAAGACCTTTTTTTTTTTTAAAAATGCCGCTGTCTCAAGCACAAGCTTATCTCCAGCCTCTTCCTTTTGCACGCATCGCATGAGAAGTCGGCTAAAGCACCGTCAACATCTGAGGCCTTGTCCGACTTTCAGAGAGCCATGCTCCTTTGATTTCATCATTCTGGGATGTTCTTCGCAAAAAGTCAGGCTTTGAAATGCCCATTCGCTCACGAATACGGAACGGCTTGATGATTCTCCTCCTCCGTCCCCGTCTACAGATCAGAAACCTGTCCAGACATCAAACCTGCCTTCCGTGCTCGTAGTATTACTTATTTATAGATTTCAATTTTCAACCATCTAGACAGAAAGGGGAGTACAGAGAGAAAAAGCATTTCGTTCTGCGCATTAGGAATGTACATTGATTTTAGGCGGTATGGAAAAATTAGGAGGGAAAAAAAGCAAAGTGTGTGTGTGTGTGTGTGTACGAGGGTGCGAAGGAGAAACGGTAAGGCCTTTTCAGGGGTAGAATAGCTGATCATATATGAATGAGTACTCCCAGAGGCAGGTTAATAGGTACGGCTTGTCTCATCACCCAGAACAGGACCGAACGCGCCCTCCCATATAATTCAGATGCTAATTACCCGAGGCGAGATTACAGTTTCTCCCCCTGACAGCTCCTGTCTACTCGTCAAATATTCTGCAAAGAGAAATCAATATTTTATCATCTTTTCACATTACTCTGTACCAGGTCAACACCAATGAGGCAACAATAGAGAGAAAGGGTGAGGGAGGGAGAATTGTGAAGTTGCACGGGGCACGATTATTATACTTAACTAAAGCGACAACAATTAGTTTTAATGAAGTAAAACAAATATAGCTAAAAAAAACAAATACAAAACAAATCTTACATACAAAGCTTGAGCATTCTTACAATAAAAATACATTATAAAATGCAGTTGCAAAGAATATGGCACGTTTTAGTTCCAAACAGTGTTTTTTTAGCATAGAATACCAAGTAATTAAGGGGTGCTAAAACTTTAGCCAAAGCCAGCAATTCGATACAGTGCCTATGCACAGCGCAAAGTCATACAAAATGATGTAAAATGGTTATTACATGAAAATTTGCAAATTTTGTAGATTTTACCTGTTTATCTTTTGCTTAGCTGTTCATAGTTTGATTCGTTAGCGTTCGTTAGCGACCGCTAACGCATTAGCATATAGTTCCCGTCACTTGCTTTTCCTACTGTAGATCACTATTTTTACATTTACTGCATCAATTACTGTATTAGAGCAATAACATACAAAATCCATGTACTTTTACCATATTTTAGAGTTTACTTGCTAAATGCTGTTAGCGTTAGCGATTGTGTTAGCGATAGCATTTAGCATCCAGCCGAGGTCAGTTAGTTTAGCTCACACAGGCTGTGCTAGGAAGAGAAGCTTATAAGATAACTGTATTTTTTATCTTATCTTCCTCATGATTATCTCGTTATATGATTATTGTAAAACCGCAAGATTATTTAACATATTTCTGTGCGTGTATTACTTTTTTTAAGTTGTTTCAATGCTAATTTAGAGTATTAAGTTATTTGAAAGTCACTGGTCTAAGCTCGCTTATGGCAGATGGTTTAAACTGGGTAGTGCTTATTTAATACTGGATTAAGTGCCGATTAAGATGTGTTTTTTTGTGGAAAACCAGCAAAATACAGCAGAAACATAATAAACTACGACATTTTTTACGCTGCAGTGACTCGACCAATAGCAGGACTGTCACAGTGTTTATAACTTCTGTGATTTTCTTTCTTTTCCAGTTCAAACCAGCAACCACTGGTACACAGAAACCATTTTAGATCAGCAGCCAGCCAAATCTGAGGTGATTTTACTGAATAGGATCAATCAAAATGTCTGGAAAGTCTGGAAATATTCAGATATATATTTAATACATTAAATGCTTTTGGTTATAAGTAGTTAATAAGTAGTTAAATTGTGGGAATAGTTTTTTTTTCCCCGTTGTCATTCATCAAGTTCCTCTTGTCACATCCAGATGTCGTTCAACATGACAGAGACATCTTAAGCCATCCTTAAAACGATCAATGCTGTGAGTCAATCAGTCAGCGACGTGATCAATCCTAACGCCTGATAAGAAAGTGGGACAGCCATGTTTTAGTGCTACTGTAAGCACTGTCTGAAGTCTTTATGGTGCTGTTATCTTTGCGTTATCGAAATGTTCTCAGAGCACAGTGCTGCTTATCTCTTAAGGAAACTTTACAACATCTATTTTTTACTTAATCTCGTCATTTTATTAGCTTAGGGACTTAATGTACTTAGAGTTATCTTCATGTTATATAAGATAATAACAACTGGTCTGGTCTAGTGGCCTCTGTGGTATTTGGCATGTTCTTTGGGTACTATGGGTACTGATACGTTTAAAAATATTTCGAATTGGCCACTGTGTATCAGGTATGGATGAATAAGTGCTACCCTGTGTTCTATGTCTGTGCAAAAGTTTGGGCGCCACTGGTCCAAGCACAATATAACATTATTAATGCGACCTCTAACGGGAAAAACACACCACACTTCTGCAAATAATTTTCCTACCGAAGAGTGCACAAGTATTTGGACATTTCAACCTGGTAACCTCTTTTCACGTAAAAATACTTTTTGCATGCGTGTGTGTGTGTGTGTGTGTGTGTGTGTTTGCTCCGGACCTACCCGTGTTCTCCATTCCCTAACTGCTGTGTAAGGCATGATTAACGTTATCAGCGAGCTCTGAGCTGCAGGAGAACACAGTGACCATGCCTGCTTGGCCGGGGACCACCTCAGGAATGTGATAATGCCCTGGGCTGAAAAATGAAAGGCACACACACTCTGTGAATGAATAAACTATTAGCCCCGGTTAACACACACTCTGAACCTTGCCAAGAGGAAGAGCAGAATGGGAGCTTTGTGTTCTTGATGAGAAGCAGAGCAAAGTCACATCGCAGGGCAAATATTTACTCACCGAGGATACTCACACACGAAGGACACACCTCATTCATAACGGGCTTCTCGTTATTTTACCTCTGACGGCCTAGAATTAGCTGATTGATCCAGAGTCTCTACTGTTTGCTCGTTTACAGTTTTTTGGACAAAGTGCAGACGGTAAAATGTACTGAAAAGTAACTTTGACTCGTAATTTCTGTCGTGGATAGCCAGGAGAAAAATCAAGCACAGCCAAAGAAAGCTTTGTTATAGGATGCCAAGTACCCAACAAGTCAGTTTGCCCTTCTAGATCTACCCTGTTTATAACCTAGTCGAGTGTAATTATTGGACATATTGGACAATTGGACCATAGCTTACAGAACTGTACTATTGTTAGCCATAAACTTTAGACCCAGACCATTGACCATAGTTTTTATAAGCGATATAAAACCCACCGAACCCCCATTAGATTTATGCAGTAATAAAAACATGGATATTCTTTATACATGTAGTTAACGCCACACCCTTCGGCGCACTAACACATAAATGTTGTCACGTTGGAAGTCGAATGTTTTCCATGACAGCCCATATGGGTTAATTTATATTTCCGTTTCGCGCATTTGATTATTAACTACAGGCCCGGATTCGTACAGAACAGACAGAGCACACCATGGAAACGTGGGCGTTCCTTCCTTGACTTGTTGTCTTGACAGCAGAGGTGAAAGTTCGCTCCTATTTTGTCATGGGTGCCAGACAGCAAAGGGTAATGACTACCTCTTACACCCCCTACCTCATTCCGCTTGCATTCTGTTGCTTCATCTGGACCGACCCTAGTGATGAATATCTCATGATGCCGAGTGTAGAGGTGTGCAGGAATGCTCTGGTTGGTGCCTCTCAATGCTCTGGTTCATTACTCTGATAAATATTGCTGTTGGTTTAGGACACAAGGTTGTGCTGAAGCGAATCTACAGATGATGTAACCAGACGACTCCCTTAAGAGCCTGTATTTACGATTACTAAGCCTTCCAAGAATGAAACGGTGATGACTAACCAAAATCCGAAAGATGTGCTTTGTCTCTGCTTGTTCCTGAGATAATGGGTGCATCTGAGAGACTCGAGTCGAAGTCGCCAAGAAAAAGACTTCAGACTTCACTTGAAACTCGTCCCTAATCGACTCGACTCGGACTCGTCCAAAATGACTCGTAAACATTAAGAGTCGGTCCGTTATCCAGGCACTGTGCGCCAAAGCTAAAAAAGAACAACTTTCTTTGTGTGTAAACGTTGCCAATTTTCCGGTCTTTTTATTTAGGTGATTTGGGACGCAGCCCCTTGTCTCGTGACGTATCACAACATCCGCTTATCGCAAACGGGAATTCGAAGAGAAGCGTCAAATGTAAACAAACGAGGGTAGCATGGCTTCGGCTGGAGTACCGTATGTGGTAGCCTATAGGCTACAGGGAATTAAAAATTATTGGATATAACCGAAGGGTGGCGGCATGTAACATGTGCTCTATGTTTTATAATGTAATCTAAAAAAGAAAAAAGAAGCATTGGAGTAAAAAATACAGTTAGTATTTGACTAGTGACTTGACTTGGACTGTAGCCTAAAAACTCGTGACTTGACTTGGACTCTAGCCTAAATATTTGTGACTTGACTTAGACTCTAGCCTAAAGACTCGGACTTGACTTGGACTCTAGCCAAAAGACTCGTGACTTGACTTGGACTCTAGCCTAAAGACTCGGACTTGACTTGGACACTAGCCTAAAGACTCATGACTTGACTTGGACTCTAGCCAAAAGACTCGTGACTTGACTTGGACACTAGCCTAAAGACTCATGACTTGACTTGGACTCTAGCCTAAAGACTCGAGACTTGACTTGGACTCAAGACTAAAGACTTGTGACTTGACTTGGACTCTAGCCTAAAAAGTCATGGCTTGACTTGGACTCTAGCCTAAAGACTCGTGACTTCACTTGGACTCTAGACTAAAGACTTGTGACTTGACTTGGACTCAAGACTCAAGACTTGTGACTTGACTTGGACTCTACTAAAGACTCGTGACTTGACTTGTATTTTGCGACTTGTGACCATCTCTTGCTGAGAGCTGGAGTGTACGCCCCACATGACGGGACCTGTCTGTCCTCTTTTAATTATCCCATAACAGTTAATTTGTCCAATCAAAAGTCAAATATGAACGACATGTAAGTGATTTACAGAGCAATCGGTTTGCGAGGAGGGAAGTTCGCCATTAATTAACAAAAAAAAACAGCCGTTCTGGGGTGCCCCCCCCCTCATTACAGTGGGCCCCTGGGCTTATTTCCAGGTGAGGATGAACAGTGGAGTGGGTGGATGCATGGATGGGTGAGTGAATAATTGCACAGATGGACTACAGATGAATAAATGAATGGACAGAATGATGGATGGTCCAAAAACATCTATTGCCCATTAATGAGTTTATGGCTGGATGGATAGGTGCACAAATGGACTACAGATGAACGGTTGGAGGGCTGAACGGATGGAGACGCTCAGACATATGTTAATACTCAGGTCCAGTTGAAATCTTTAAGTCTCCTCGTGCCTGCAGGTTCCTTCAGCGTTTGTTTGTTTTTTTTCTTCGCTGGATATGAATTGACTTTTTTTTTGTTTTAATACGTAATAAAAATGTATTGAGTATGTTTTTTTTTAAACCCATCGAAGTCGGAATATAATTGTACTGTGGCACGGCGGTTCTGGCTCCAGTGCATCTCCACACCATTGTTCAACCATCAATCGGTTTTGGCAAAGCCCTGACACTGACATGAGCACAATGCAAAGCTGTCCGTATGCAGAGATTTATGGTGCCGGAGCTTCATCTCTCTCTCTCGACCTCGCTCTCTTGCGGCAGAAATCTCCTAATGAATGTGTGTGTGTGTGTGTGTGTGTGATTGATACTGGTCAGTGCGGAAATTGATCCAATGCAGCTCCAATCAGGCGAAGGCTCCCTGGTCAACCTATCGCCTAGCAACCACGGCTCTATTTGTCTGGCAAGAGCGACCTGTACCAACACACACTGACGCTCACACACACACACACACACACACACACACACAGGCGTGCAGCGCTCTAAGTCAATGACCTCTAGCCCATACATCAAAAACACAAGGACCGTCTCCTCTCCTAATGCTCCTATTCATCTTGGGCACATCCTATCAAAAATGGCCACCGTTTAGCCCGAACACGACTCCGACTCAAGGCCTCGTTCTGCTCCGCCATGCCCCATAGCTCATACCATATTTACCCTTCCTGTCTCTCTCCGCCCGTGATTGATGCCCACGCCTCTTCCTGCTACTTCCTGTCACATAGAAGCAGGAGAGAAATGAAGCCTTTCCCGTATAGAATGAAAGGTCGAAGGGGTCGGAGTCCGAAAAAGATGAACGCCGCTCCACACACCCTGTGGCTCGTCTTCGTCGCGCCCCCCCCCCCCCGCCCCGTTCAGAAGCGTGGAACTTCATTTTAAAAAGGCCCAGCCCTGTTTACAGCTCAAAGTGGGAATGGTTATACTGGGAGCTTGCCTTTCATTAATCGCTATTCAAATATCAAAGGCTTAATCTGTGACCTAAATCTCACAAATCTTTTTTTTTTTTGTTTTTTTTAATTCTCTGCGTTTTTCTGTCTCTGCCGCAGAAAATGTGTAAAAAGTGGGCAGGTGAGGTAGAAAAACCTGCTATGCTTTGTTGTTGAACATTTTCACCTGCACCCGTCACACACGATGAACCAAAAAAGTAAAGGGTGAGACCGGAGCAATGCAGTGAAAATCCCAGGACGTCAAGACAAGCTTTACATAATGTGCTAGAGCCGAGTCAGAGTCAAGACCGAGAACGGGACACATCGAGTCAAAATCAAGACCGAGAACGGGACACATCGAGTCCGAGTCAAGACCAAGAACAGGAGACATCGTGTTAAAATCAAGACCGAGACCAGGACTCATCGAGTCCGAGTCAAGACTGAGAACAGGACACATCGTGTCAAAATCAAGACTGAGACCAGGACACATTGAGTCCGAGTCAAGACCGAGACTAGGACACATCGAGTCCAGGTCAAGACCAAGAACAGGAGACATCGTGTCAAAATCAAGACCGAGACCAGGACACATTGAGTCAGAGTCAAGACCAGGACCAGGACACATCGAGTCCGAGTTAAGACAGAGAACAGGAGACATCGTGTCAAAATCAAGACCGAGACCAGGACACATCGAGTCCGAGTCAAGACCGAGACTAGGAACAGGACACATTAAGTCCGAGTCAAGACCGAGACCAGACGGGGCTGGACAGGGAGAACAAAGACTAGATTTTTTTTCTTCATACAGGGCTGTTTATTATTTTTTTTTCTTCATACAACAATAAAAAGAAGAAAACCGAAAAACAATTGTGATCATTTTTTTGTAGTTTACTTTAACTGATTGTACATGATATACATTAATAAATAATAATATTTAATAGTATACTTTTTAAACTACAACAATAATTACCACATCGCCTAACATTATTATAAATGATTATTATATTTTTTAACCAAGCTAAGGGGACTTTTGGAAGCAAAGGATGATTCTGTTTCCCTTCTTCTCTCAAACGTAATCAGAATCACCATCTAAAGTCACCTGTATATAAACAACAACATCAATTCTGTACATTTTTATTCTTAAATATGAGCATATCAGCGTAATCATTTCAGATTAGGACTTAAAGTAAAGCGAGCGGGTAAAAAAGCAGCCTTCAAATCTTTTTTACTTAAACGTCTGCAGCCTTCAAACTACGAGTGATTTTATTTCATGCTCCTTTAAAGCTGAACCTCATCTGCCTGTGCACCGGCCTACGCTGACAGATGATTTATTGAGTATTTAAATAGCATCAGAATTATGTTTGATCTGTTTTTAATATATATATATATATATATTTATAAATGCACTGAAGGTTAATAATACTCCTCAGACCCTCTGAGACACGTGACTTCAGCAAACGTGGCTGTAATTATTAAGATCAGTGGAATTGGATTAGAGTTGGAATTAATGCCTGAATGCTTGTGCTGTGTTAGTAGATCAGGGGTGCCAAGGCACGGCTGGCACGGCTCGGAGCTAAGAGCCGGCGGGTGGAAACGGCAGTGGATTGGAATGGCCTGGGTTCTAAATCCTGAAGGTTTAGCTGTGATGACCTTATATATACAGTGGAATCCGGGTTAATGGGACCACACCGGGACGCGATCGTTTTGGTCCTAATAACCGGCTGGTCCGATTACACAAACATGCCCTATGTTACGAGACGGGACGTGCTATGTAACATATTAAATGTTTATTAAACCTTTATTGTACGATTTAC
>JAVSBV010000055.1:2116527-2129467 GCA_033117975.1 Parotocinclus spilosoma
AGTTCTTACTAAATTCCAGTCAACGTTTGAAGAACTTATCCAGTGGGATCTGACGCGTTCTCTTGACGGACTGCACTGGAACAGAATCAAGAAAGTGGTGGGCGTGGTCACCTCGCGCTGGTTTTGCTCTTGTCAACACAACTTTTCGGATTTCCTGACCTTTGATAAAAGCAGAAATTCCACCGGGGATCCCAAAAATACCAAAAATAGGGTTTTAGGCGGGCGTCCGGACTTTAAATCTGAAGCAGCGGCTACAGGGAGACGGTAAAGTGAGAGCAGCGGTGGAGTGACATGAGAAAGCATAAGTAGATTGAAATCCAGATGTGCTGCTGCATTTTTAACCAGGTTTTTTCGAGACAAGAGACTAAAGACTGGACAAGTATCAAATGCAAGTGATGAGGATATGCAATTCCACTGCTTTACCAACAGCTGATATGTGTGTGTTCTGTATGTAAATATGCATGTATTGATTTTATTCCTTCTCGTCGAGGCATTAATACATGCTTTTCTCTTTTCTTCTCTCTTCCTGCCCCCGACTCTCTCACCTGGAGAAGCATGCAAAAGAAAAGAACAAGACTCCGGCAAAGAGAGGAGCAACACACCAAAGAAATCGCGCCTGGTTTTCACCGACCTGCAGCGGCGAACGCTGCTGGCCATCTTCAAGGAGAACAAGCGTCCGTCCAAAGAGATGCAGCTGACCATTTCACAGCAGCTGGGACTGGAACTGAGCACTGTTAGCAACTTCTTTATGAACGCGCGCAGACGGAGCCTGGACAAATGGATGGACGAGGGCAGTCCCGGCGGAGCCTCGTCCGCTTCCAGCACTTGTACCAAAGTCTGATTTGTGGAGGAGCTCGGGCCGCGAGGGGTCGGGGTCTGGGTCGGGGTCGGGGCCGAGGAGGAAAAGGAAGAGGAGCGGGAGCTGGGATCGGGTTTGAGCGCCGGTCCAAAACGTTTTCCAAAGAAAAAAAAGGATGTGAGGAAGGGAGAGGGGCTGCGTACTGGCTAACAGAGCAAAAAAAAAAAATTAGAAGTACACTCAGCATCGGTGTGACTTGTGCAAGTTTCAGCCATCATGCCAAATCAAACCGGATTCCTCATAGGCTGTGGCAAAAAGGGACAAAAAGACGTCCCTAAATTCCGCTTAAACCTGAATTCCTGCAGGTGACGAAAGGTTCGCGTTCGATTTTACACCGTCTGCTAGCGGCAGGGATGCAAGCACAAATCTATCACAGTTAAGTAAAGGCAACATTCAGGAAAAAAAAAAAAACAACAACACAATTATACACACACAAACACACAATCAGCGACTGCTACAGCTTTTTTGTTTTCCAATGGTCAGCCAAGGACATGAGCACAATATGAAAGCACATTTCATTTTTGCAATAGAATCAGAGGGGCTGGACCACAGAGATCGTTTTTCAATCAGGAGAAAACTCAGGACGCCGTTTCTATGACGCGACCGAAGAACGTCCGCGCTTTTACACACACACACATCAGGTACATCGGGTGTGGAGAACATGCCAAACGTGACACGATCCCGCGTTTCAGCCAAGTGGCGACCCAGCTCTCCGTAAAAAAAAAAAAAAAATTGGTGCATCCCTACAGTTTAATTGGTAGACGAGGAATGATTTGTCGTTGACACTGTTTGAAATTCGAACACGAGCCAGAGAAGAGGCTCGAAAGTGAACTGGCATTGGCAATCAGGGCCTTTCTAATAGACAAAAAGAGGACAATCTAACACACCAAACGCCTGTCAGTTTACCTTTCGAAGCTTCTCAGAAGGCTGCAAAAACGTTTCCCGACTCGACAGTGGATAAGCTTAAGCACGAGCGCCTTTCAAAGCCCTCATTCATGCCCCGGCTAAGCCAGTACGCAGCCCCCCTCAGCCTCCCCCCCCCGCCTTCCCAGCTCCGCAGCAGGCCAAAGGCTTTACAGATCCTTTCGAAACGGACACTTAAAGACTTTTTCTATTTATTGACAAATCGAAACCAAAGAAACTTTTTTTCTGCACCTAACTGTTCTACAAAGGAAAGACACCAAAAACAAAGATACCAAAAAAAAAACAAAAAAACAAACTGAAAAGACAAACGAGGAACAGCGACGAACAAAAACCGAAGAATACAAAGACGAGCGTGACGAGGGCGAAGAGGACGTCTGATTCGTCCAGAACGGGGGGGAAAAGGGAAGCAGAACGGGGCCGGAAGGGTCTAAAAAATAACGTGCTGAAGCCGCAGGCAGAAAATGTCTCTCTCTCTCTCTCTCTCTCTTTGTCTCTCTCTTTCTCTTTCTCTCTCTCTCTCTCTCCAAAAAAAAAGTTGAAGATTGTAACGTGTGCCTATGCAGTTTTTCACCAAAATGGGAAAACAACAAGAACCTCATCAGCTACAATACCAAAGATTCCTAAGTACACCCTACGGCGGTTCCCCCGTTCCTTGTCCCGTTGGTCCCGACGCCACACTGCCGGGGAGTCTGTACGCACCTGAGGGAGTGGTTTAAAACGCTGGTGCTCTGCTCAAACGCGGGAGCTCAGCTCCGCCTAATCTAACCAGGCCAGGCCCGTGTGGGCACTGATACCATCCGGACGCAGGGTGGAGCTTCTTGGCAAACCCTATAGTTCAAAACGCCCATGCAGCGAGTCGGAAAATAAAGATTCCAATGTCAATACGGCAAAAAAAAACAAAAACAGAATGATAATCGTAGACGATCCGTACCTTGTGACTGTGATATTTTCATTGCCATCAAAGCCTCAAAGCAATACAACCCCGCCCCCTAGTTTAACAAGAACTAATGTTGAATTGTAAGATTGTTCAACAGGTCAGTGTAGGACCACTCTTAACGTCCGGCTCTCCAAAAAGCGTTCGTCATATTGCTCAGCCCTTTCGCCCAACATTTCGTGGCCTGAATCAGTCCTATCAGACTATAAATTAGACTCAACAGAGCTGATCGATACAGATCGGAGCGATCCGGAGCTCCCGCGTTTGCAGCAGAGCCCTAATCCAAAGCGAACCACGCAAACCGACGTCACTACCACGCAAAAACACACGCTCTCCAGCCGGAGCGTGTGATGGCCGACAGTAACACAAGCCACGCTGGTTCATCGTTTCAGAGGAGACTGCTGAAATATCGGTCGAAAAGCTTTATCTTTTCATTTTCTCTCTCTCTCTCTCTTTCTCTTTAAAGCATGGAGTCCAAAGATGCCCCTCTGAGCGCTACCTCTTAGTGACTTCCGGGCATGACGGGGTGGCGCCGGGGGGGCCACTTCCACTTTCACCTCAGCCAGGTTTTCAGAAACGAGTATGAAATCCAACCAAAAAGCTTTACGTCTTTACCGCTTTGTCTTTAGTACTTATTTCCTGGCCTGTGTGAGCGCCATAGATTTTCCTAGGTTGGTCTTTTCTTTTTCTTTCTTCCTTTTTTTTTTTGCAATATGTGATTATTTATGTGATTTTATGTTTGTCTGATTGAACTTAATTGCCAAATTTCCTTGAGTAGCTTTGCCAAAGTTTACATTTCTGTCCTTTTTCTTCTCTTTCGAGTGTTCGACACTGGAAAAAAACGTTATTTATTTATGCCTAGTACATATATGCATAGCGTTGTAATTATTTGATGTTATTTAATTAGCTTTAATTGTTTTGGATCCATATTTATAAGAATAGCGCATCAAAGATGCGGCGTCCCCTCTTAATTTATTATTAGTTAGCTTTACTTTAAAAAGCGACGTATTTAATTTTAGTTTCAAGGGCCGTTCCAAATGTTAGCTGGCACAGTTTAGTTTGGTGTAACGTCGCCCGTTTGATTCGCTTCTCTTTCTCGACTTTATTTGAATGATGAACAATCCGATCGAATTATTATTATTATTATTTTATTTTTTTTCTGAACGAGCATTGGATCTCGCCATCTACGCTCGATGGACTGTCTTCATCCTGCTCGCCGTGGGGGGAAAAAAAGGGACAAGCAAAAATTCATCTGATGGATCGGACGGGGCAACACGTTAACGGAGATGGACGCCGAAACTCACCAAAGATTCTAAACAAAACAAACGACCACACGGACGCTGAGAGGCCGTTCGTTCATTGCTTCACTCGTAGAAGGATTACAGAGGATTCCCTTAAACACTAGCTGCTTCCAGGACTGACTCGTGTGCGTGTAAAAAAAGTCTTTCTATTTCTATAGTGAGAACCAAAGAGGCTACCTCACTGAATTTTTCCATTTGTAATTTTAATCGTGTTGACGAAACCAAAGATACCAAAGATTTTTTTCTCACTGGTACGGTCTGCACTTCACTCCATGCCTTCACTTTGATAAATGGGGCCCTCTCTTCTATTATAACTCCCACCCCCCCAACACACACACACACACACACACACACACACCATTCATCCACCTTCTCAGCTTCTAATATTTCTCAAACACACCCCTCGAAAGTACTGTGTTTCCAGGTTCCCCCGAACATCAAACATGCCAAAGATGACAAAACCATCTGCCTTTTTTTTACATTTTAGTGTTAACCACTAAAATCACTTTTTGGTTTATTTACCTCCCAGCACCCATAAACAGGTCCAAGTTTGCATTCATGAAGAGCTTTTCTATTTATTTCAGAGTTTCTCGACTACAGATCGGTACCAGATTGCTCAAATTTCTGCACGGTTCACCTTTTCTTACAATGACTCCAGTTATAATGCTGAGGGAATTCCTAATTTTGGACAGGGCGACTCGTTTTCATATTTAAGTCCAGAAATCAGAATTAAATACTGAGCTCGGAAACCAAATCAAGAATTTTCTAATTCAATAGCTTTTCTACCATTCAAATATTTTCGATATTTTAGAGTTGGTGGGCCACCAAAGCTTGTGCACGATACAGAAACCTGTTTTGATATTTTTGATATGCCTTTACAGTTGTTTTGATACTTACAGACTCATCTAAGTGTCTAGAAATGATTCATTTCCAAAGTTAAATAATAATTGTTGCCCAAAAACCTACTGTGATTATTAAGAACATTTTTCGTGGGTAGATAAAATGGGAAAATTGGGTAAAATGGGTATTTTTGTTGTGCAATTTAATTGCAGACAGGGATCAACTCTAATATTGATCTAACTTTTAGGGAAGCGATGATCGAGCTGATCTGCGGGACGATTTAGGACGTAGGTAACGAACCCTCTTTGTATCCGGTCGTTCAAAACAATGCAATCAGATCATTAAAGATGATCACAGACGTCTTTATATTAAAAAAGCTTTATATTAATAGCCGGAGCTTAGGCATGTCCTTCCATGGACCAAAGAATAAGGGGGGCGAATTTAGGGGCAGTTTATTTGACCTCCTTTTCCCGTCCATGCATTTTAATATCTGTAATTTACCTTTATATTTGTGTCATTTAGCAGACGCCCTTATCCAGAGCCACTCACAATTCATACAGTCTTACAGTCCAAACCATTGTGGGTTAATGGCCTTGCTCAAGGACCCAACGGTGGTGAACCCTGTCCAGTATCTCGTCCACTAGACTACCACGGTCCCATGTAATGCCCAAGTTAGAGGAAACATCAGACCCTTCTCCCAGCTCACCAGATCATGACCTTAGGTAACAGTTTGTGAAATGAGATGATTTCTCAGTCTTTTTCTAACCACTCCGACAGATTCACACTGCAATATTGTTAACGTAGGGACCCAAAGCCAGATACGAATCAACATTTATGTGTAAAACCTTCAAAACGAAGCAAAACCAAAGAATCCGATATTGGGGGACCTGATGCAAACACACAACCTGATTAGATGGGACATAAAGACTGGGTTATAAGGTCTCATCGTGTCCTCTTCTCTCCCAGCCCTCTCCATTTGATCCAAAACGAATCCAAAGTTCCAGACAGCGCTTTTGTTTCAAAGTATGATATGACCACGGGATGAGTGCCTTGCTTGAACCAAAGCGAAGTTTCCACCTCTCTGAACTTCTTCTTCCTGCGTATACCTCAGCCTCAGCCAGGTTTAGTGGTGCTTTGCAATGCAATCATGCAAAGGAACAAAGAAAACCAGATACCAAAGGCTTTAATTCTTCCCTCCTCTGTCTTTCTGTCCCTTCTTGCCTTCCTCCCTCGATGGTTGCATAGCTTTAAAGAAAAAGAGGGTGGAAAATAAGAGGCATGGACGAGAGCGCAGACCGTGCTTTCCTTACCAAAATTTTTCTCAGATATACCTCATAGATAATAGTGTTTAGGGTAATGTTATTATAGTGTATGTAATAAATTATTCACTTTGCTCTTCTTTTTTGGTAACTGTGACTTTACAAGACGGGGGGGAAAAAAAAAAGCTTTATACATTTTAAGTTGTGATTTTTTTATTTTTTTTTTGTAATAGTCGATCCAATAGGTGCGCTTAAACCAAAAACAAATGCTTGTCTTATCTTTTGTTGATGTGACAATTTAATTCATTGATTGTGTTACGAAGGGTTTTTGTTGTTGTTGCTGTTGTTGTTTGTTCGTTCTTAGCTGCTCTCAACTTCTCTTTCTTTTATTTTTTTTGGTTGTTTACTCATGAGGGCAAGCTCACACTGTCATGTTTGTACGTTCGGATTGGGAATGGTTGCGAGCCCAGTTTTGACACTTCCATTAAAGAAAAAAGAAAAGAAAAAAAGAAAAACAGCTTATAACGTCATCGTTTCGTGGTTAAAACAAAGGTAAATATTCAGTCTAAGGGAATAATCCGAATTATTTAAGAAGATCCCAAGGCGTTCTTTGGTTTGCCCCATTTAGAGGAACCAATAAAAATGTTTTCGAATTATTTTTTTTTATTCCATCGCAGACAGTATGAACCTAAAATATTTCATGCTTTTCTGGTCAACATCGTGTCCTTTGTCAATAAACATCCATTCCTGCATGTCAAACCTCTAACACACATAAAAAAAAAAAAAATTGGGACAGTAAAGCATTTACCATTTCGTAAATGTCACCCATCGTGTGATTCAAAGAGGGACCGGAGATCACGCCTCTTCACTTTAGGCCCTTTCCCCCTTGAATCGTTTAATATTGTGCACTGTAGAGGGAGAAATATCTTCCGAACTTTTTGGAGGAACATTGTTTGTAAGCATTTCAATCATTTTCTTACACATGTTGACAAACTGGAGATCCTCCGCCCATCTATGGTCCTCGAAGACTCTCATGGGGACTGCTTTTGCCCCAAATCATTCATTATTTTATATGATTAGGTCACGACTAGCCCTAATTTGCCCCAAATCATTCATTATTTTATATGATTAGGTCACGACTAGCCCTAATTTGCCCCCATCCCAATTTTTCCAATTTCTTTGGAATATGTATCAGGGCTGAAATGCAGGAATGGAAGCTTCTGAACAGAAAAATACGACTCGTACTGGGTTTATTCCGTCTGCAGTGTGATAAAAAGGCAAAGCAAATGCAGGAAACACTACGCTTATTGTTCGTATTTTGCATTGTCAGTACCAATCCTAAATTTTTTCCTATACTATAGAGTTCGTTTGCATTTACCCGACTGGAGGACTCAAGGAAATAGAATCCTTTCAAAAAGGCAAACAATCTGAAGCATTCATGCTTCTTCTATTAATTGAAGGTTCCTAGAGGAACCCTTTTATCCCTTATCTCAATATTAGCTCCAAATTGCTCTTTAAAGTAGCTTTACGTCAAATGAACCGATCCCGAACTGATCTGAGCTGTTTTTCTAGCGGATCTAGATTTAGGTTCCATCGTCACTACTCAATTCCATTGTTTTTTTTTTGGTTTCTTTTCTTATTCAATTGTATTCAAACAGTTTAGCAGCTGCCATTCAAAGCCGTAGCCCTGATTTGATGCATGAGTAGACTGACAGGTAGCTAGCTGCGTAATGCATTGTGGTTAATAGCTTTACGTTCAGAAGTCCTTCCATTCTGCTTTTGGTTTACTTTTTTTTTTTTTTTTTGCATGACAGCCTGCGTTTCATTTCGGGAATAAAGCTCTGCTCAGTTGTGTACATATTGACCCTCGTGGCTTTCCACAGTGTTACGATTCAGGAACATGCAACAGTATGATGGGACAAATAATATTTTTTACCCGGATAAAAACCCGCAGCAGTCTGTTTAACGTGTTCGTTCCTGACACCAGTTTTGCCAATCAGAAAGCGTCAGGTGGAGAAACCGCCCGTCAATAAAACGATTATGGGTTATTTGATTTGAGTTTTTGAGCTGAATCATATTTGCCGATGGAATGTGCTAACATTCGGCGTCGGTTTTTTTTTGTGTTTAAGATTCCTTAACAAAACAAAATATTTTGTTTTTTTAATTGTAGGTTAAGTTGAGTTTTAAATTGCTATTGGTATACTTTGAAAGCTTTATTCACGTTGTCGTTTTCTATCATTTTTAAAATGTCTTCATATGGTCCACCTGACAGGTTAAAAACTACAGTATTAATGTCAAATGTATTTATAATAAACTCTTTTAATAAGCAATTCGGACATAAAAAATGCATGTATTTGATTTGTGAGATTTGGGATGCTTTGTTCGTCCCTCAGTCTCTAGATATAGATGAAATGTAAACCTGTACTGAATAGCGAATTGTTTTTTTTATTATTATTATTATTTTTCCTTTTTAAGATCAACAAAGTACAACAACGTCACAGAATGAACTGTACCTGACAATCTGCTCTTATTCTAATAACACTTCATTCTGCTGAGAGCCAAACTCATTTGGAGCGCCAGAAATGATAACAAATAACACAAACTAATAGCGCTGATAGTCACAAACTTTCAAGATGTTTCGTTTTGCATCAATTAAAGAAAAGAACTAATTTCAGTTCATTCCGACGTCCATAAAAATAATTAAATAATACCGTGTTGTGGTGTGTAATTACAAACATAACGCTAAAGAACACGAGTGTGACGACGGACAGCGTTCCAGTGATTTCATTCAGGTTTTTCTCTCCTTTAGAAATTCTCCACAGAATGTGAATCGAGCGTTATTTTGTAGTTCTCTACATCTTTAAGTCTTAAAAATCTTAAAAAGGCATTAAATTAAACATGCATTTGACTCAGACACTTCCCAAAAACATTCAACTGACCCTAAAAGTCCAACAAAAACAAACCACCCGACTAATTAACGAAATTTAATTAGATGTAAAACAAAGCCTCGATTTGACTGAACTAATTGTTATATTCGGGGGGGTTTTATGGGTAGCGCTGCCGCCTCATAGCAAGAAGGATGAAGCGGCCCAGGTCCTCCCCATGTCTGTGTGGGTTTACTCTGGGTATTCCGGTTTCTTCTCACAGTCCAAAGACATGCATGTTAGGTTAATTGGTGTCTCTAAAAGTGGCCCTTAGTGTGTGACTGTGTGACTGTGTGTGTGTGTGCGTTCCTGCCCTTGCACCCAGAGACGCCGGGTGGGCACCGGCTGGCCCGCGACTCCATGCGGATTACAGATGGATAACGAATGGATGAATAATTGTTATTGTTGATTTTTTTTTTTTAAATACCAGGAGATATTTAAATACCCAAATATGACGGTGCCCTGCTGTCTCCTATTGGTACTGCAGGTTGTTTTGCTTTATTTTTGGGCACGTTTAGAGTGTAAACTCGTTCTGTATCGTAACTGCAACAAAAGCCATGATGGAAATCACTGGAAATGCAACTTTTTAGAATGAAAAGTCTTAAACTTGTGGCTACTTGAATGCCACGTGATGATTGGCGCACACACACACACACACACACACACACACACACGACTGGTCTGTTTGAATGTTATACTAATGTATGCAATGCCATGTTATCTTTACAGTGTGTATTTTTCGCGCTCAAACTTGAATGCCAACACGAGCGCCTGTCGTCCTAGAAATTGGTAAAAAAAAATAAGTTTAATCGGAGTGTTTTAATATTTGTTCTATGTTCTAACTGACCTCCTGTCTCGTAATCGCTGCAATATTTATGCAACTGAGGCGACCGCGTTCGAACTGCTTGCATGTAATTCTGAATTAACCGAGTTTTTTGGTTTTCTGAGCGAACAGTGCGTCGTTGGGTCTGATTTCTTTTCTTTTTTTTGATTATTTTTTATTATTTTTTAAAAAGCTCACTGTATGAAACAGTACAGTCTGGTAGGATCACCGATTAGTATTTCATCCTTTGCAATATGAATATCTGTGTTTGAGTAAAAACAAAAACAAAAAAACCCAGAAAGGAAAAAAAAAGAAAACGTAATGAAGAATTAAAAACCCATGTGTATCAGTGTTACATGTTTTTTGACGACTGCGTGCGGCATACACTGGAGCTTTTAAATATTGTTCGGAGTTGTTGATGTATTGGGCACTTTAAAACCGAAAAAAGGAACATACATCCCAGTCTTCTTCCAGTACGTTCTGTTCTGTGTGTTTGTGTACTGTTGCTCTTCACTGGTTTTGACCGCATTTGTGAGTTGTCTGCATCGAGCTTCTTTTCTTTTCTTTTCTGTCGTCTATTTCTTTTCGTTGATACCTGTTGTTTTTATTCCCACTATCATCAGATGGTAGTGCTGTATATTCTGCTATTAATATCAAATAAACAGCTTTGATTCATTCACATCGAGACGAATCCGCGTTGCCTCGTTTTGTTTTAGTCCTCTATGAGAGGCAGGTCATAAAAAGGACCGCCCCTCCCTCAGGTCTGGCCTCTTTTTAAAACCCGGTGCTTACTTCATTTCCCTGGAGTATTTCTTGAAATTTTTTAAATAAAATAACATTTTTAGGGGTTGGGGGGGTTGGGGAGTTGGTGTGGCACCACTGCCTCACATCAGGTTCCATCCCAGGGTGAAGCGGCCTGGGTCCTCCCCGTGTCTGTGTGGGTTTACTCTGAGTACTCTGGTTTCCTCCCACAGTCCACAGTCTTTTGGTGTCTCTAAAGTGGCCCTACGAAGGATTGGCACCCTGTCTAGGGTTGTTCCTGCCCTAGACAGAGTTGCCCAGAATTGGCTGGGATTAAGCGGAAGATAATGGATGGATGAATGATTGGACATTTTAAGATCATGCATATCGTGGCATTGTGTGAACCTGTGTATATTTCCGAACGTTTCTTTTTTTTTTTTTAAATTAACGTTAAAAAAAAAAAAGTTTTTTAACAAACTGGAGGATTCTGTCGAGTTGTCGTACATAAAAAGTACGAAATGCTCTGGCCTTTACAGATCCTTCGCTGCTTGTACACTGGCTAAAACGCGAGAACAAACAGAGAAACTGTTCCTGACCTCTCCGTGTCCCCGACCTTACCTCGATGCCACAATTTCCACCCAATCTGTACGCCTAATTGCCCGATCTGTCTTAGTCCAACCCTTTAAATGCTGGATCGGTTGTGTCAGTTTCTAAAAGTGTCTGGTTTTCATAAAACAACAACGACCAGGCACGTATCCCTCCCAAACCCTAGAGGCATAGCTCTCTAAGAACATTTACATTTCATTTACAGCATTTAGCAGACGCCCTTATCCACAGTGACTTACAACTGATACAGTCTTACAATCCATGCCATTGTTGGTTAAGGGCCCAACTGTGGCAGCTTGGGTGGGATTTGAACCCTGGACCTTCTGGTCCAGAGGGCAGTACCTTAACTGCTAGGCTACCACAGTCCCAGAAATGGGGCTTGTCTGGGATCTAAACCCAAGATCTCTCACACCCAAAGCAATAATCATCCCCCTAGACCAACAAGCCACAATGTAATGTAATGCAACGACTGGGTGTTCGGAGCAGCTAATAAATCAAGGATTGAAATTTGTTTAATTTCTGCAAACTGCCATCTTATCAGCAAACGACTACGCATCATCTATTTGTAAAACCAAGCCATTTTCCATGTAAGATATGTGACAGTTCGTACAGATGCCAGGATAAGTGCTGCTCTGGTAAGAGTGGCTCAGACGTAGCAGTGCTGCTGAAGTTCTTAAACCTCTAAGTCACTGCTGGGCTAAGACTAGAACCCAAAAATTGCAATTGTGATGCTATTTCCAGCGCCAAGGCTTCAACAAATTGATCTACTCCTCTTCACCCTTTAGCAGCACAGAGATACAGATCTGCGCAACCTTTCCACCCGTTTTCAAGTAGCTACCATTTGATTCCTATCTCTCTCTCTCTTGCATCTTTCTCCCTCGGCCCTTGGTTGCTGGGGAAACTGGCCGCAGTGGTCGCCTCTCATATCCTGACCTTTGGCTTCCCATTACCAGCGAGGGAGATTGGGGGAGCTGATAAGGCGTGGCATTAAGAATTATGGCTCTGTACCAAGTCACACCTCCAGCGAGCGCTGTACACTTATCAGAGGCCAGGCCGACAGCTCACTCAGAACTCCGAAGTGAGGCTACCGGGTGGATTACAAAGATTAATATGAAAACAAAACATCAGGCTGCCTGAAATGTCGCTCCATTTTACAGTCAGGCTGAGACTGATGTATTCATCGATGGTACGAATGATCAATAATATATAATATAATATTAGTCATTAAAGCAGTTCATTTTAAGGGATTTAAAGGGAGAGTCAGTTTTCTTTACGACCACTAGTAGCGCTGTAGAGCACTAGATCGCTGAAAAGGGATGAAAGTGGATCATAAAATCCTGGAGTGGCACAGATGCCCATGACGCTTACCCAAGAACACAGAGACCGTGCTTCTGGTCCTGAGTCAGGTATTACATACAGACAGGGAGTGCCCAAAGGAGGAGGATCCTTCTGACATGCACATTTATGAACATCGAACAAACCAAAAAGTGCTCACATTTACGTTTAATGCTGAAACAGGCTTCAAACAGGCGCCAAAACATCACAGGGGTAATCAAGGCTTTGTCTGCCCCAAGGTGCTCTGAGTTTGTCAAAATACAATTTACATCGAGACACGATCGTTTTGGTCCTAATAACCGTCTGGTCCGATTAAGCGAACATGCCCTATGTTACAAGACGGGACGTGCTATGTAACATATGAAATGTTTATTAAACCTTTATTGTACGATTT
>JAVSBV010000055.1:2153552-2165988 GCA_033117975.1 Parotocinclus spilosoma
CATTACACGTATATAATAGGATTTGTTTCTGTACTTTAGGATTTGGTCCGAATAAGCGGCTGGTCCCATTAACCAGATTTATTATTTATAATATAACCTAAAATTAAGATGAATTATAATTATTATATCATAGTTGAAGCCAAGCTTTCGGAAGCAAATAATGATGATTCTGTTTCCATTCTTCTCTCAAACATAATCAGAATCACCACCTAAAGTCACCTGAATATAAACAACAACATCAATTGTGTACATTTTTATTAATAAATGTGAAAATAATAGATTTGAACTTGTAGTTTAAATAAATAAATTGATTTATTTACGGAGCGTCTTACGTTAGTGTGAATTGCCTTTATGTCGGGACGTCCCCGCTCCCTGGGGGTGAGAAGGCGTTTCGGTCTCATCAAGCTGCCACTTCTGTTCTCCGAACCGTGCCCTTCCCCCTGTGCTGCACCTGCCACCGGCTCAGTGGAAAATACCCGCCCCGGTGTCTAAACACCAGATCCACATCAGTTCCTTGTGAGGATTGCTAGTGTTTTATAATCTGGCAGCCATCTACAGGCCAGATGCCATGCTCCCACACACACACACACACACACACACACTGAGAGATACAGATGGCAGGAGGTTCTCACCGGTGGCCTTGACGAGCTTCGTTAGATCCTCTTTGTGTTGTACAGAGTGGATGGGTGCACAAATAAAATGCTATTTACGTGTTTGGTACGACGTTACAGCTAGGTGCCGTTTATTACATTACGTCAAAGGGGTCGTCGACCAAAACAGGCGCTGTCTGGACGTTACCGATGCCACGTCATCTATTTCTGCTGCTGATGCGTAAATCACGTAAATATAAAGGGTATTGGACGAGCAAACGGCGTGCAAAACGATACATAATGTCATAACATACCTCGCTGGCTGCACACAACCAAGAGGGAGTGAGTCCAGTTCAAGAAACACCTTTGACACACTTTTTTTTTGTGTGGTAAATGTAAATAAAATAAACTAATCAAGTAAAATAAGGCATGAAAAACCTGCTCACGGTGGCAAAACTTTTATTTCCAGTTCGAAATCCTCAGTCTGGATTGGCTGGTCATCAACGTATGCGTACGGGCAGAATACGAACCAAGCACTATGTACCAACACGGTTGCGCCGGTCTGGTTCGGCGCCCACCTCTGGTGAGGTCAGGTTTCGTTTTCGCCCCACGTGATGCCCTTGTTTGCTTTATTCGTATCATTATTTTTGATTCTAAACCCTTCGGTCGTAAAAATAACGCGATCCGTTTAACAGATTTCATATGTTTTCCGGACCAATAAGAAATATTTTTGGACCGTTTACGAAAACTGATTAAAACTCTGCGTTTTATAAAGGAATTTAAAAAAAAAAGAAACAGGAGAACGCTGATATCTGGATGGTATTCAGACCTCGTTATCGTTTCCTCACCTCGTCTCTTCATTTGCATATTCATGTCATTACAGGCCATCTACCGCCTGATGAATTTATTAATTAGCGAACTGCACATCGTCAGGGGGTTCGGCCCAGATTGCTGCTGGGATTTCTGAGACTCGGGAAAAGTGGTTTATGAATCGAAATGATGATGATGATGTCAAGAAAATGCTGGGCCTGCATAAATGAGAAGGTCTCGACATTGAGGGGAGTTTTATGGTCTGTAGGCTGAGAGCGTAAATCAGAAAGCCGACCCTGCTGGAACGGGACGCTTTTCTGAACTTTGTCTTAATTAAGGTAATTAATAATAAAGGAACGGGCCATGACTTCACTTAGAAAGATGTGGCAGAAGTCAGCGTTTGATTCAGTGAGTCGTTTAGATCAGGATTCGCTTCTCTGTCGTTCAGAAGGTCAGCGTTTGGATCAGTGAATCGTTTGGTTACGAACCGGATCAGCGAATCAGTGGTTACAAAAGAAATCTTCTCTTATATTTCTTCCGAAATGTGTTTGAATCAGTGAGTCGTTTGCTAACGAACCAAGATTCATTCCTCTGTTATTCAGGGGGGGGTCGGCGTTCAAATCGCTGAATCGTTGAAACCGCCAAGTTTAATTCCTGTCTCTTTTGTTCAGAGGATGAACGTCGAGTCAGTGAATCATTCCGTTTTTTCACTGAGTCAGGGATTCAATCAGCGAGTCGTGTAGGCGCGGTGAGATTTGCGCCTCTGTCATTTAGAGAGTCAGGGTTTATATCGGCGAATCATTTAGTGATCTCGTTCAGTGGGTCTGGGTGGAGCATGAATCTGAATCATTTGATCACGAATGGTAAAAGAATCAGTGTTTGAATCAGTGAATGAGTCATTTAGATCAGGATTCGTTTCTGTGTCATTCAGAGAGTCATGGGTTTAAATCAGCGAATCATTTAGTGATCTCGTTCAGTGAGTTTCAGTGGGATTAGATCTCGTTCACTGAGTCAGGTTTTGAATCAGTGAATGAGTCTTTTAGATCTCGAAATCGTTTCTCTGTCATTCACAGAGTCATGGGTTTGAATCAGCGAATCATTTAGTGATCTCGTTCAGTGGGTCTGGGTGGAGCATGAATCTGAATCATTTGATCACGAGTGGTAATAGAGTCAGTGTTTGAATCAGTGAATGAGTCATTTAGATCAGGATTCGTTTCTCTGTCATTCACAGAGTCAGGGTTTAAATCGGCAAATCATTTAGTGATCTCGTTCAGTGGGTCTGGGTGGAGCATGAATCTGAATCATTTGCTCACGAGTGGGATTAGAGTCAGTGTTTGAATCAGTGAATGAGTCATTTAGATCAGGATTCGTTTCTGTGTCATTCAGAGAGTCATGGGTTTGAATCAGCGAATCATTTAGTGATCTCGTTCAGTGAGTTTCAGTGGGATTAGATCTCGTAAGTGAATCATTTAGCTACGTCTCAGGACTGGTTTTATTTTCTCAACAGGGTCAGTTTTTGGAGCAGCGAATCATTTGGGCGTGGTCGCGACTCTCCTCTTTCCTAGACGTACTTCTTTCCGGACACAATAACACACTGAAGGGCTTCACCCAAGAAACCTGATGTTCATGTTCACGGCTCCTCCGGTCTCGTTTTTTATCCCTAGCCGTGTCTCACTAATCGCCTTATAAGTGAGTCTGAGAGTGAGAGATAAAACGAGCAAATCTGCAGCGCCGGTGTCAGTTTAGAGCTGCAGCATGTCAACGTTTCATAGGCCGATTTGCCGCAGCATATGTTTGCTATGCACATTTACTCGAGGTTTGGGAGCAAACCTTTTTTCAGCCACACAAACACGTCTGTCTGGTAAAGCAGTGAGTTTCAGGTTTGCTAAATCGCACTGCGGTTCCTATTTACGCTCGCGTATCGGTCACTGAATGCCCTACGTTGCTCGTTCTGTTCGGCGGGTGCTGACGTGTTTCGGAACTGCAGACCGGCCGAGTGTCGGCAAATCTGCAAAAAGCTCCTCAGTGTAGGCTGTATTTATTGAAGGTGCCTGTCATTGGTACAACAGAAATGAAGAAATGAATCACTGAATTTTTTTCCCTTTATTGTGTTTGGATCAGTGAATCATTCGGTCAGGGTTAGGGTTAGGGTTAAGATTACGCGCTTAATGATTTCTCTGGTTAAATTTGCTCCAGCCTTGCTAACGAGTCGATGTTTAAACCAGTGAATCATTTGGTCAGGACTTCAGTTTGCTTCCGTCTGGTCACCGAGTGTTTGAATCACTGAATCATTTGGCCGAGGTTAAGATTCGATTCTTTCTTCGCAGCAAATTAGAGTCTGATTTAGTGAATCTTTTCCCTCTCCTTTCGGTAAACAAGTTAGTGTTTGAATCAGTGAGTCATTTTGTCAGGACTTTGTCAGAAATTCAGTATTTCAATCAGTGAGTCGTTTGGTCAGGACTAAGATTCACTCCCATCCTGTCAACAAATCTCGAGTTTGAATGAGTGAATCGTTCAGTGGACAAGATTCATTCTTCTGTCATTTAGAAATTAACGTCTTAATCGGTGTGACCTTATTTAAAATAATTACAATTTTCTTCCTGAGCCTCAGTATTTATGCGAATGTTACGGCAGAGACTGTTCACTGTCCACTGTTGGGTCCGTCCAGACATTCTTACCGGCTGTCTTTAGTGGATCAGCGTTTGAATCCGTAATCCACTGGATCGTGACCAAGATTCAATCCTTTCTTTGAATATTTATCGCTTAATAAATATCGTTCCAGATTTTCAGTGCATCTAATTCATTGGATTTGTTGAGATTGATGTGAAAAAATCTTTTAAACACTTTTTAGGAATGTCGCACCGGCTGTTTTACATAACCGTAACCGTAACCATAAACATAACCATAACCTGCTGCATTTATCACTGACTCTAACCAAGATTCAAATAAATAAGTTTTTGTAAATTAATTGTGGGTTTAGGGACATGCTCAAGGGCCCAACAGTGGCAGCTTGGCAGAGGTGGGATTGGAACCCTGGACCTTCTGGTCCAGAGTCCAGTAGCTTAATCACTGGGCCACCAAAGGCCCAAACATCATTTGTTCTTTATTTTTCAACGTTATTAACAACTTTTTGAAGTCTGGGCGTTTTAAAAATGTTAACTATAGTGTTTGGCCAAGAAGGTCAAGAACCAAACATGTGTTGGCTGACTTTTGGAAAAAGTTGCACAACTGATTTTTTGTCTTATATTCAAATAAATTAGATTTTGTAAATTAGACTCGACTCATTTGCAGGTGTAAGATTAGGACATGATTTATGATGTAGCATAATTAGAAGCTTTTTTAATTGCCATAAACAACGCTGACAGAGAGAGAGAGAGACAGAGACAGAGAAACAGACTAAGTGAGACAGAGACAGAGAGAGAGAGAGAGAGAGAGAGAGAGAGAGAGAGAGAGAGAGAGACTAAGTGAGAGAGAGAGACAGAGAGAGACAGAGACAGAGAAACAGACAGACAGAGACAGGGAGAGAGACAGAGAGAGAGAAACAGACTGAGTGAGACAGAGAGACAGACAGAGACAGACAGAGACAGAGAGAGAGACAGAGGGAGAGGGTTGGGCATTGTGTGTTGGTGATGGGCATTTTCCATCTGCTAGGTCCTGACCCTCACTGTCACCTGATCATCTTCTCAATATGACACCAAACACGTTCAGTCCAGTCACTTAACATAATCAGCTTCTAATGTGTCACACCGGCCCGTGTATGCTGCAGGATTAATCTGTAAACCAACACACACACACACACACACAGCGTTTATTTCTATCATAATGAGAACTTTTCATTGACAAAACATTACCGTAGCTAACTAATTAAATATCGAACTGTTACCTCAGTTAGGAAAGGCAAGTCATTTACTAATTAGTTTACCAAACTAATTACCAAAGAAAGTGCAAAAAGGGAGAAAAAGCAGCATATAAGAAAGAAAAACATATTTAAAAAACGCATATATATGGCCAACATTCAGTTTGTAGTTTGAATACTAAATAGATAGTGCACAATTTAGTGCCGTAAGTCAAGACTCTTATTTTGAAACGGGCTCTAGCTGGCGCTAATGCGTGGCATGATTAGCCCCTTTGTTTCTAGCCTGTTAGCTGTGCCGATGATACCTGAACAAAGTTGTGTTATTTATGATTAACTTTGACATGTTTCACTTTATTAAACATCACTGACAGTATTCATGTTTTATAAAAGAAAGTCCTGTAAATCCAGCGTGTTTTTTTTGGTTTTTCGGTTCCCGTTTGTCAGCAATGCGCTTTGTTTTAGCAGAGTAACCTGCCTCAGAACTCCAGGTCAGGTGTTAGCTGTGTGCTAACGCCTCAGAAACATTACATAAACATTACATTAATAAAATAAAGGATATAATGATGTAAATCAAGATATGATCATGACATTAAAATAATAATAATAATAATAATACAATCTATTCTAGTTGGGTGATAACTGATGTTAGCAATGCGCTAATTGTACCTGCCTAAAGTTGTATTTATTACATTATACTTTAACATTATAAAAACATAATGATTTATAAAAACTTTACACATTTGAATCCAGTCCAAATATTTTAGCAGTTCGTTTTCTTTCTGTTAGTGACCTGCCTCAGAACCATAAAAGCCCCACAGCTTGTTTTAACTGCAATCCAGTATACCTACATTAAAAAATGATTATTGTTGCTTTTTTTGTTCACTATTAAATAAACATTTAAATAAAGAATGCTGTAACTCAAGACTATGATATTAAAAAAATAAACTTTTCCAACCAGGCTAACTGCTTAAAGCAAAAAAGATCCGCCAGTTATTTTGCAAGTTTGTCGCTGCTGATTAGTTTCCATTTAGGACGTGTTTAGAAATCCTAACAGCTCGTAGTTTGTGCTTTTAAGACTCCTGATTGCATGCTGTTGCTTTTTGTTTTGTCAAACACCATCTTGATTGTTAGTTTAAGCCAGATGTCCCTAATTAATGAGCCAGACCCACGCATTACTCAGTATAGAGTTGTTATAAAGGCACGACGTCTCACGCTGTATGTCTTTGTCTCACTCTTCTCCTCTCACGTCAGTCCAACGGTCGTATTGTTGAGTCATTTCCGATGACAGGCGTTTGAAAGCCCCTCTATCAGCCCTAGCAGTCGTTATTTCAGAACCAGCTCCAAGAATGGCCCTGCGTCTGTTTGATGGGGCTGTTAGTGGTGCCAATGGACTCCCTGGTGCTGTCAGGAAAGCCATTTCAGAGTCGTGGAAACTTTAATAACATGGGGGTTTTATAGAAATGAAAAAGAAAGTTATTGAAATGTAGAGCAAAGTATGCAACTGAATTTCAAACCTTACAGTGCTCATATACCGTGATATTCGAATGGACGCCGTTTGGTCGTTCATTTACTATGCTTTTAGCTTTGAATGTAACGTATTTATCTATTCATAATGACTATTGGTCAAACTTTGGGACATTTTATTTTGACTGTTAGTCAAATAACGGAGTTAGCAAATGCATCAAAAGTAATCTTTCAACTTGCATCAATTCCATGACTGTGCAGGACCCAATTGTTGTTTGTTTGTTTTTTTGCAGTTAATGATATTAATGAACAGTGAGCCTTATAAGCATTAACACTTATAAATAAAAATAACAGATGTTCAGTCATAAATATTAAATGTACTTTTTGGTACTACTTTGAGTTTCTCAGTAGAAAGGCATATAATATGAATGACAAGCAACGGCACAGTACGAAGTGATACACAAGGATACTGCTAATGTTATGTGGGGGCACCCCTGGTCTGGTCAGGGAGCAGGCACAGACTCGACACCCACCCCCCGGTGAGATGTTCGGTCGTAATCGTCAGAGCCCTGGTTAAAAGTCTGGTTGTGTGTTGAGTCCAGATATGGCAGGCGGTTACCGGTAATGGGCTTAGCTTGAAAGGGTAGAACCGTGGCAGCTTGGTGACGCTGTGGCTTAATCCCTGATCCTTAGGGTCATCAGTCCAGCCGCTTAATTACTGCAGCTCAACAATCTGTATTAAATAAGACCGAACGTTGTCTTGAGTTGTTAAAACGATTTGCTCCGTGCACTGTTTTTGTGTTCTTTCCGACACACGACACCGTGAGTAACTCTGTAACTCAGGGTAACTCGTGGGTAAAAATCTGTTGGCGCCGACAATGAGCGCTTCGAGTACAGAGTGTGCTGTGGTCTGCGACGCATGACGCATCTGTAACTCACGCTGGCTGAGATGGAGGCTGGAAAACGGTGATTAATATTTAACGTGGAACCGCGGGGTATTTGATAGACCTGTCAGGGCTCAGCCTCCCGTCGCAGGAAACATTCAGGGAAGAAAGCAAAGGAAATCAGCAGGCCGTGTATGTGTTTAATAAGCTATTTTTGGACGTGCCCTCATTGTGAAATGATTGCGATGATGCTTGAACCTCTGCTAGGACCCGGGAGGTTAAAACTTCTGTAAATGCGAAAGAATGCGGTGCTTTTGTGTTTTCTGTGTTCTCTCACTGTGGATCTTACTGGGGCGTTGCGGAGGAAACACCACTTATGTTTAAGTAATACAGTCCTGGATTCAATTTAGAAAACGTCTGGTGTCGTTGCTTACAAGCTGCGACTGTATAAAGATTTTTAAAAAACGCGCTTTCTTAAGCCATAATGTAAATTGTTTAGATCAGTTGGGGCATCCATCCTATCAGTGTAAGTGGAACCCATAAAGTCATCCACTCCTGAGACAATCACCTTGAGGCGGACGGGCTACAACAGCAAAAACGACCACGTTGAGTTCCACTCTGGTCAGCCAGGGGCAGAAATCTGACGCCATACGCCAATAATAAATGATATACATGGCCTTCCAACGGCTGGCTTACCCAGAACCCGAACTCGCCCGCCTCTAATAAAAATCTGAATGCCAACTGTGTGCCAGGGCTTATTGTAGAACATCAGTCAAGTCATATGTTTGCATCTAACTGTTGGGTGTCTGCAAACTTTTGGCTATATAGTAAACACATTGGCACAGAGATTCCCACATTTCATCCCCAGAATGACACAGCAAATCAAGTCTTGGACTGTGGTGGCACAGTGGTTAAGGTCATGGCCCATAGGACCTGAGGAGCCAGGGTTCAAATCCCATCTCTCCCATTGTGTGTTGGTCCTTAATATGGCACTTAACTCACCATGTCTTGGATTGTAGCAGCTTCTGTGGTGGAAAAACCTCAGAATGGTGTGGGCTACACTGCTTCAGGAAATCAGCAAGATCCACCCAGAGCTTAAGAACGTATCAAAACCTCTCCTGTCTTCTGTCTTCTGTCCTGCAGGTATTTATGAACAGACATTTCTTATACAACTGCAGTGCACCGATCCTGGATGTAAAGATTGCCTTTTGTCAGGTGTGTGTTCCATACAGGTCAAATAAAAGGTAGAGTATTCATTCACTTCCATTCCTCCGCCTTCATTTGACTTTTGTCAGGGTTGGGACGTAAACGCTGGCCTGTACCCATCTTCAAAATAATACATTTTAATCTAATGCAGATCTTGAATGTACCCCCTCTGAAACACGTGCTTCAGAGGGGGCGCCAGTCCATCACTCAGAACGTTTCCCCTCCGTGGGACTGGAATCAGGGTCACCACGTCGGTGGGAAAGTGGGTTGCCACTGTGCCAACCGAGCGCCTCATTAAATAGCCTGAGTATAATAAACTTAAAGGAAAAGCCTGGACCAAAGGGTCCAGGGTTCTAGCCTCAGCTCTGCCAAACGGCCACAGTTAGACCCCCCCGAGTGAGATCCTTCTAATTTACCTAAAAAAGGACCTGAATTTACCATCCATGATCACACCTTGGAATGGGTTTATTATAGAAATGTTGTTAAATAATGAAACCATACAGGTGATCACTATTTTATTGCAAAATTATTTATTACGTTATTTATTACGTTTCTCCGTGTTTTCTGCCCAACCCTGTCTCAGTGTGTTGCTGTCTGAACTACATGTTTGCATTTGTGTACTATTTATGTACTATATATTAGATTGGGAGTGAAACCAGAACCCTCTAATCATTGACTGCACCTTTAATGATGGTCCCTTCCCGTTTGTTATCTTTATCGCTGACCTATAAAGATAAACACGGCTGGCCTGCGCTTTAATACGAGACAGCAATTACCTCCGAGCTGTGTTAATCAGGAGCAAATTAGTGGGGCAATTAAGTGATAGTGCAGTGCATTAATCCCACAATAAATACATTCACACTCGCTATTTAAACGTCCCCAAACGGCCTCGTCCTCCCTCCCGCCCTGCCTACTTAATAACAATAATAACGTTTATATGACCTTTAATCATTTAGCACATGCTCTGGTTCACAAAGACTAACTGTTACAAACTTAGCATTTCTGGATTTACTCTAACAGCCCGGCAGTGGCGGGACTTGAACCCTGGACCTTCTGGTCAGTAGTCAGGAGTTCCTGTTATGGTTTAAAATTTAAATAACACTATATATCCCATTAAAAATAGGAAATCCTGGAGTTTATTCCAGAATGCACTGGGTGCAGGTGGGAGTGCCCAATGGACGCAAAAAAAATATTAGCATTATCATTATTATAATAATAATAATAATAATTATTATTATTAATATTATTATTATTATAAATAATATCATTATTATTAATATCATCATCATCATTATTATTATTATTATTATTATTATTATTATTATTATCATTATTGTTACTAATATTATTATTATTATTATTATTAATATTACTATTGTTATTACTATAATTACTATTATTATTAATAATAATAATAATAATAATAATAAAGAATAATAATAATAATAATAAGAATGTTAATATTAATACAAATATTTTTTATTTATAATATAATTTTTATATATTATTATTATAATTATTGCTATTATTATTATAATTATTATTATTATTATTGCTATTATTATTATTATTATTATTATTATATTAATGTCATTATTATGAATATTTTTCATATTACTATTATTATTACTACTATAATTACTATTAATATTACTGTTGTTATTGTTATTACTATTATTTCTATTGTTTTATTATTACTATTTTTTTATTACTATTATTATTGTTATTAGTATTATGTTTATTATTATTGTTGTTATTTTTGATCATCATGTAAATATTGTTGTTTGCTCTTATATGCACTGTATTTGTCTGTTCATCACCCATTTATGCTCATTTGCCAAAGTTTATACACCCCTACTTGACTGAACTAATTGATTTGATGCATTTCTGCTTTTTTTTAAACCACTAACAAGTCGATCGAGTGCTGGGACGTTACGAAAAATATCAGGATTGGATCCCAACCTTTTGCACAGCGAGTTCGGTTATATTTTTATAAATATGCAGAAATATGGCCTGCACGTTAATTACTAATAATAATTATAGGCACTGAAGATTAAAGGCAGTTTTCCCTTTACTGAAATAATCTCTCTTATGCAAGACTTTTGGCATCGGATGATGTTCTGCATCTGATACTGGGGTGCTGTAAAGTTTATGAACCCTTCATCTTTTGTTCCTGCAGGGGTTTGGTAAACAAGTTGATGTGTCTTACATCGGCAAGCATTACAACATGAGTAAGAGCAAAGTGGATAACCAGTTCTACAGCGTGGAGGTTGGAGACTCCACCTTCACCGTGCTTAAACGCTACCAGAACCTCAAGCCCATCGGTTCTGGTGCTCAGGGAATAGTGTGGTGAGTAATCACGATTACCTCTAATTTTCACAATTACATACAGTCAGCGATAGTTTTAGCTCCGTACGAGACGCCACAGCCATGACTGGACGTTTAATGCAATATACATTAAAAATAAAGTATTTAATACTGCATAGTTAACCTATTTAAGTTTAGGATAAGGACTCATCAGCGTAGAAAATGCCTGAACAACCTGGCAACCTCAGAGCAGTCAGAAAACGCTACACTTTTCCAGCACAGCATCGGTTGAAAGGCTTTTAGACATGAAAAAAAATATATAAAAAATGCTGTACTTTGTGCAAAACTTTCTTCCCCCTGGTGAAACTGTGCAAAAAATGATGTTCGTTTGTTACCTGTTTGACTTTTGTATGAGTCTGTTGCGTGTAAGAGGAGCTGCAAATCATAGCTGTACTCAAGAGTGGCTTGTTTGACCTGAAATTACAACGTAATATGAATAATATGAATAATATTGTGAATGAGATTTGTTACTTGAGCAAGTAAGCTCATTTTAGCACAGCATTCCCTTCTCTTGCCTGAAAGAAATGTTCGTTTTCTTGATTCTCGAAGGATTAAAGGTGAGCTCTGACATATGAAGATCTTGAACTTTATCTTAATGAGACGTGGGAAAGCTCTGAAGACGCTGTTCTCGGTTCTGGACGTTTCATTTCTGCGTCAGGCGGCTCTCGTTCTCTGTCTCTCTTTCAGAGGGATTGGGAGGTTGTGTAAAGCAGGCTGGACTGCTAATGGACCGTGTGTGTGTGTGTGTGTGTGTGTGTGTGTGTGTGTGTGTGAGAGGGTAGTTGGCCTGACTGCAGTAGCTCGGTCTGGCAGTCAGACAACCATGATCTAATTTAGCCGCATCTTCTGCACTGGTCACATGATGTGGGCTGGCAGCTGGATAATACCCATCAACAGCATCATCGGGGGTGGGGGGGGTGGGGGTGTAGGGTGGTGGGGGGGGTGGGTAAATAGAGATAAGAGAACAGGAGGGCAGTGGGTGAAAAAAATGGCGAGTGGCAGTTCCAAAAAGTCATCGTGAGTCCCTAGGGTTGCAAGTCAGAGTCGAGTCTCCAGTCTCCACTGTGCAAGATGAGTTGAATCTCAGGTGTTTGATGTGTCCGTCTGGACTGAGTATAAGTCTCTTATTATATGAGTCTGAGTCTCTTAATATGTGAGTCTGAGTCTCTTATTATATGAGTATGAGTCTCTTATTATATGAGTCTGAGTCTCTTAATATGTGAGTCTGAGTCTCTTATTATATGAGTCTGAGTCTCTTA
>JAVSBV010000055.1:2166088-2176088 GCA_033117975.1 Parotocinclus spilosoma
TACTCCACTATCCTGCCGAAATACTTCATGGATCACATCGATGAAGGACAGAAATGTGTGGAGATCGATGATCCATGGTCCAAGTGACCGAGAGTCGGTTGCGACTGTACGGTTAATTCCATTCCATAAAAGCAATAAAACGCCTGATGATTTATGTTATCATGAGTGTCATCAATGTGCTTTTTAAAGTCCCTCTTTCTGCCATGCAGGGGTAGTACCTTCTGTCTTACATCAAGAAGGTTCCGGGTTCAAGGCCTGGGTCCTTACATGTTCTCCCTGTGTCTCCGTGGGTTTACTCTAGGTACTTGGGTTTTCCACAGTCCAAAGACATGCGTGTTATGTTAATTGCTGTCTCTAAATTTATCACTGACTTGTGTGTGTGTGTGTGTGTGTGTGTGTGTGTGTGTGTGTGTGTGTGTGTGTGGATATAACCTTGTGTGTGTCACTGATGCAGATAGCCACGTTACCATGCTATGCACATGTTCCTGTGGTGATTTTTGAAGCTTTACCGCCATTATTAGTGTCAGACAAAGTGAAGTGTTAGGAGGTCCAGTGCATTAAAAAGTCGTAGAACCCGACATTTTTTCTAGTGCCCTTGCCTTCTGTTTAAAACTTTACACTGGGACATTCCACACTGCTCCCAAATATTAGAATCAGTAGCATTTTTGTGAGCAGTATATATGAAACTGACTCCTACGTTTCTATCCAGACCTGCTTAGGAATTACTGCTGTAATCCGATCAAAGCCAGACTGCATCAGGCTGTGTATTCTAACCCTAATTTCAGTCAAGTGGTCTGGACGCCTGCCCGTAAATCATCTGAACGAGTGCGTCAACCATCAATTGCCTCTTTGCCAGAGACGGGCATGGTGATTTAAGTTGGTTGGCATGGCATGGGTTCACAGTCCAGAGTACGCTCTGGAAACTTGGAATGCATCCGCCTTCCAAAAAACACTTCAATGCATACTTCATGATGACTAGAGTGTGACAGGGAATGTGCAGAACATCAGTTGAGGGAGCATGCAGCATTACTCAGTTTGACGTATTGTTATGAACCAAACATTTCTGTTCAATTAAAATGGCCTAAATAGAACGTTGTCATTGCAAAACCATAAGGAATGGGTACCAGTAGCAAAAGAAGCTAAAGAAATGTAGAAAATCCAGATTGACCTTTGCCAATGTTAGAGCTGCCCAGTAGTAGGCACCATTTTAAACTGATACTGATACATTCGGGACATGGACTTGCCTGATTCATAGATAACGACTGTGTTTGCATCACTATATTGGTGGTGTTCCTACTTCTTTTGATTATTTTTCAGAATCTAGATTGCATAAGTGCAGTTCAAACCATTTGGAGTACATTTGGACATGGCATGACCTGAAAATTGATAATGAGCCACTGATGTGTCTACCATTGACCTGTTTACCATGCCCATGGTTCAATGTACAGTTTGATGGGCTGCAAATGTGTTCAGTTTGTTAGGGGTGTGCAATATTTAGGGGAAAAGGGTGTCTTGCTTTTTGGGATTTTGTTGATATTAATAATTAGATCATACTTTGGCAGTGCATGTGTTGGGTTCAAAGTATAAAAAAAGTTGATCCCATCTCTTTCAACTGGTTTTTAGCATTTATGTCATTGCTATCTGCTGATTTTCGCCTTCTAAGGCATGATTTTTCCACTAAGGTTTGCTGAGTATGTTTTAGTGCTGGTATCTCTGCTGGTTTGAGCTTTGCACAAGCTGAGTGTCATAATCTATAAATTCTGCACAGTGGTTAGTTTGTAGATGGTGAAATAAGTTCATGCTGAGGTGTCTTTAACAGCAACCTATTTCTGAGTTTGCAAATTGACGTCTACCAATTAAATCTAATGGCCTTTTTGATCCTTTGGTCCTACAGTCCTCCTTTAACATTGTTGCTCATCATGAATCTTAACTCTTAAGATAATAAATGATAATAAATGACCTGGGCTATATCCACTTACCATGACCGCTGTCCAAGAAGTCAGTAATAATCGCAGCGCTGCATGGAGACCAGGGACTGGTGCGATTAATCCGGATCAAGGTCGGAGACATCATGTGATTGTCCTGCAGCTTCCCGAAAACATCCTCGCAGGCCTTCACATTGTCATGCGGCATGTTGAAAACGTGGCCTGTGCGGGGAACGGAGGGAAATGTTACAATCTTCGACGCTGCTCATCTGCACTAACTGTCATTCAAGCCACAGCTATGTGAACAGCACCTGTGATCCCTCCAACACCACCACCAGCTCGGCCTGATTTCCTTCCCTGGCCTTGTAAATGTGCTTTTACCAAAACCAGAGCTGAGGCTACCCACATGGAAATAAGCAACTTCAAATGGGTATCATGTTTCCTCAGCTGTTTTGCAAATTCTTACAGAGGAGAACGAGATGGCTCACATACTCTCATAATGTTCCTTTCGGAGACATTAGGTTTTCAGTCCAATTGACAATGAGTGCCAGTCATTGGCCATGTGAAAGCTAATTTGATCTCATGCCTATGGCTAGCATGCGTGGCTCGGAATGTATACTTACCCAGCTCGTGAGCGGTGGTGAAAGCAGATGGCAAGCCATCATCCTCAATCACGGAGCAGCTCCTCTTGGGGTCACACATGGTGCCAACATCTGCCATTCCCAGAGTGTCACAGGTGGAGGCTCCGCACAGATCCTGTTTAGGGAAACCATGAAAAATCAGATAGGAACTCCCTTAAGTTAGTGGATCCCAAACTTTTTCTGCAAGGTCTCCCATTTGTAGATAATATTTTCAAGCCCCAACCAGGAGACACGCATGACTTTTGCCTCTACACTCCACTGGAATTCACTTTTTTTTGTTTACTGTGTTTGTAAGTTTATTTGCCTTGCCTTGCTGAACAATACCGGCATGCCCCCCCCCCTTCCCTGCTTAAATGCACATTTTTTGCAGTACCCCGATTGCAATGTCCTACACATAAAAAAACAATCCTTGAATCTTGATATCGTCTTGTACGCAGCTTATAGACTCCAAACTGTAAGAGGAGATACCAAATAAGTTATGCAAATGAACGCAATGATGAACAGATTTCAGGGGGGAAAAAAACTATCAATAAACAAAGCACTGTGCTTCAGGAAAATGTACCTCCTTGTTTAGGCGGCTTGTGACCGATCAAGCATCAAACAGTGTAATTCAATAATCACAAACACACAAGGCAGTCCGATTTAGTCAACCACTCTGCAAAACGTTTCCATTCATCCAGGCCCGTTCAAAAAGAATTACACAATGAGTCTACAAACAAAAACGCACGGGTTGTAACGCCTGATGAGGCAAAAAAAAAATAAAAAAAAAAAATCTAGAGATATCAATAATGCGCTCATGGAATCTCCTCAAGTGCTTTTGACTCACAAAGAGGTATTCCAGATGCTCCGTTCAAATTTCTCTCGAGTTTGTTCTGCAGTGCTTTATGTTGCTGTAAAATGCACCGTCTTGGGCCAAGGCAAAGAAGTTTCCAGCTGACCTATATTGTGTAACCACATGTCTTAAAACAGGTTTGCTTGAAATATTCACAAAGCCATGCTGAGTGAAGATCATAATAACATGGTTTTCTCCTCAAAGCTGTTCCAGGATAAAAAAATAAATAAAAAAAAAACCTTTCCCTGACAAATCTGTAAAAATGACTAAAATGATTTGGAATAACATACTATAGAGATAAAAATCACAAAATTACATTGTAACTGGCTCTGATGGTGACAGACAAAGGCTGGCCAAATAAAATTACACACTAATATTTCATTAGATCGCCTTTAGCTTTGATTACTGCACGCATTGGCTGTTGCGTTCTTTCAACAGCCTCGTGCAACATATCAACATTTATTTCCCTAGTTGCATTACTTTTGGCTGGGTGCTGACGGTGACAGAATAAAACCACCATAGCAAAACTCAAACACTTTCAATAGAGTTCAGTTCAGAACTCTGTGGTGGTCAAGTCATGTGTAAAAGTGATTCCTCATGCCCTCAGAACCATAATTTGAGCACTTGGCATCCTTCAATGTGCCCGTTTGCTGAGACCTGACCAGCTGAAACTGATCATAACCCAAGATCAGAACGCTGCTACCAAAGGCCTGCACAGTGCCAGTATGTTAGGTGGGACAATAAACAGTTAAATGTTCTGTAGTTATATATACATATATACATTTTATTTAGTTTGGTTATTCATTTAATTGTATGTGTACTAAATTAAACCAAATACTATTTACTTATTGTTGTAGTCCTTAAAAGTTATGGACAATTAGCACCACTGCCTCACAACAAGAAGGTCCCGGGTTCAATTCCACAGTCGAGTGGTCTGGGTCCTTGTGTGCAGAGTCTGTAAGTCCTCCCTGTGTCTGTGTGGGTTTACTCCGGTCTCCTCCCACAGTCCAAAGACATGCATGTTAGGGTAATTGGTGTCTCTAAAAGTGGCCCTTAGTGTGTGACTGTGTGTGTGACTGTGTGTGTGTGACTGTGTGTGTGTGTGTGTGCGCCCTACGATGGATTGGCACCCCGTCTAGGGTTGTTCCTGCCCTTGTGCCCAGAGTTGCTGGGTGGGTACTGGCTGGCCTGCGATCTCATGTGGATTAAGCAAAAGAGAATGAATGAATGAATGAATGAATGAATGAATGAATGAATGCAATGTGTGCACATTCTGGTTGTGGTAGACAAAGGACCAACCCCCTGTGAGACATATAAAGGGGGGATGCAACTACTTAAAACATAAAAACTATATTTTGCCTCTTTAATTAGCGCATGTTCTGTTGCGTTTTGATGACCATGACTATGAGTCAAACTATGTATGGTTGATGCACCGATTCATGCACTTCCATTACACCTTCTCCTGATGATTTCAGTGATGTGGATTAGGGTCAAATTTGAACTCATTATACCACATGACCTTTTTTTCCATTGAAAAAAGTTTTTATGTTCCCTCGCAAATTTCTGCCCCCAAGTAGCATCACTAACACGGCTGTTTAGTCCAAGTTCTGTGAGATCTTGTCACACTTAAGCATGGCTCAGATGTCAACTCGTGATATTTTTTACGATTTGATTTCAACAGGCATTAGCTGACTGCTAACCACTTTCCTTTCCGCCTTTAATGTGTTGGCCATGTCTTAACCCAATGAAATTTTCCCACATGGTTGTTTAATGAGAAGCTCCTGACCGATCTCCAGCTGAAACATTTGAATTACTGTAATAATTATCCAAAGGCTCTTTAGTTTTTGCTCATGTCAATTCAAATGGTGACCATTTCTCCAGAGAGTTGATGGGACCCTATGAGCCTTCACTGAAGACCTGAACCAGAATCAGATGGCTTCACGGAACTGAGATCTAGCTGCACAATGCTGATGTGTTGCCAAGTTAGCACGCCTGAGCTGCTTTTATTAAAAAAAATAATAAAAAAAAAATAATAAAAAAAAATGGTAATACTCAAACTGAACACTTATTCCCAAACAAAGTAAACCGACAGATTCGGTCAGATATAAACCAAGGTTTTGTATCAATGTGACAAATTTGTTTGTGCACTGCAGTTCTAGACCACTGAAAACTCTATCCAGATGTGAAAGAATAGCTAATTCCAAATGTTTAAGAAAGATCTGGTTTTAAAAAAAGGACCTTTTTTCTTCTTTATATAACAAGTTTATGTTTTTCTAATGTGACCTAATTCTCATATCTGCTCTATCTCTCTTGACGAGAGCTGCCCTGTGAACAAGATGCTTTTTCATCGCTCCTTGGTGATGAAGTGATCAAAGCTTTTGTGAAAGTTGTACACCTACGCATCTGTCATTGCACAGTGCCGTACAGAGGACGGGACCAAAAACAGGCCTATACCGTTTTAGCATAACAGCTACGTAGGCTTCGTAGGCTTCTCTCGTGCCCAAATGAGTCACCCCTAACTTGGTAACAAATATATACAAAACAACTCATGGGGAACTTGACCTAATTAGATTACTAAAGCATATGACGCCTTGTGGTTGTGTGGTTAAGAAAGCTGCTAAAGCCATGATGAAACCTGATATTTGCTGAGAGAACTGGCCAGCCAGCCACCTCCACTACAGAGTGAAGTGTCTGGTGACATACTACTCTCATAAAAATTATGTATGGGACATCTTATTTAGAAGTGGGTGTAAATGGATTTAGCAGGATGTTAGTGGGTTTGACGTGAAGTTCGTGAAGCAGGTTACGGGCCAGTGGTTGCTTAACCTCGGTGGTTAGGGGTCACTAGGCAGCACTGAGCTGAAGTCAGATGCTTTTGTGTGCTGGAGCTAAAGCTTCACTTTCTCCAAACCTCTCCACCGGGTCTGGCAAAAGCTCTCCATCACTGCCTAACTGAATATGGAGGATTATTTTCTCCTCTTCTGACCCAATTGGCACCCAACAGTGAAAACATATGACTTCCATTAGGGCTTTTATAAAACACAAACTGTTCCATGTGTGATTCTCTTCCCCTATGCATATTTTGACTTCTTTGATGTACAAGCCACCCCTTCACTGTTAATCACCTAAACATAATACACCTAGCTCTCCCCTGAACCGCGATAGTCAGAGTTCCATGTGTAGGATTACATAAACCTTCTTCGGCAAGGACAAAATAAATTGGATCCTCTGAGCTCATTTCCTTGCATTATATAGGATATTGGAGCTCAGTAAATCTGCTCGAATTCACCATCGTAATGGTAAGATTACATATTTCAAGCTGCCTTCACATGTTCAGTAAAACACATTTTAAAGGGCCTCCCAGAATTACGATGGAAGTCCCCCAATAGCTGGTTGCCTGGTAACGGCAACTTTTCTGTTTTTCGATTTAACAAAACAGTTCACATGATTGTATGACGTGGGCCGTAATGAATCGTATGAAGTACTGGCAACGCTCACGACCACGTTAACCGGTCCAAGTGCAAGGGAAGTGCTGGGATTGGCCCCTTTCAGTTCCTCAAAGGTGTGCCTCTATGCCACACTTTCCTAAGTGTAGTTGACAACATGCTAATTACTCAGCGCCTGTATATTACACCAATCTGATCATTATGTGTACATAAATAAATGATGCTGGTTGATTAAGAGCCATATGAGTCATGGCAATCTGTGTTAATGTTACAATGGAACCATGGCTTTAATACCATGAAATACCATGACAACCAATAAGGAATGTATTATATAAAAATAACCTGGAGATCCACCCTAGTAAAGAATTCAGTTTCAACACACCTGTTCTGAATAGCCAGTCTGCTTTATGAGCTGGATCAGGGATAGAACCCAATTCTGAAATAAAGTTTTGCAACAGTGACTATTGTTCGGGAGTATCTAAGCCATGTACCTTAATGGGAATCATTAAAGCCCTTTTCTATATCTAATATATCAAGGACATTGAGTTATTGCAACAAATACCCTTACTAAATGAGTCTCGAAGGAATGTTTCATGATTACCAATGGCCAATGGAGGAAATCATGCCACATCCTGGAGTGGAGTGCAGTGTTGATGAGCATAAGGATGAAGTTTGTGTTTAAAGGTACTGGCCCATAAAGGGAACAACTTGGAAGACAAGTTGCTCCAGAGAGACCCTTTTCCAAGGCTTCAGCTGGAAAGAGCTTTCTATAGCAGGTGGACTTTGATGAGGTGGGATTTAAGGGTCTGTCCCTCTTTTTTGCTCTCTTGTAATGGGAAACATGCATGCTCTAAAGGAACGGGTGGAGGCGAGGAATGGACAGGGGGAAAACTGTATCGAACAACTTACAGTTTTGTTAATGAAACTGCCCAAATTACATGGGCCCGTCCCTTCATCGTAGCCATGTATTAAACCCCCTTTACTTGTACATGGTAACCAAAGCTAAAATTAGAGTATGAAATAATGGGCTGACTTTATGACGATTATTCATATTTCCTCTCAGTATAGGTAGTCATTCTTGGACTCTGTGAAACATGACAAGAGCCATGGTATGACATAACTTTTCCTTTGACATCACTGGAATGACATAAGCTTTTAGCTGCTGTGAGAAGAGCGTAGCATATCAGATTGCATGTTGGAGTTCTTAGAGCAGCCTAGGCAGGGCTTTCCTCTCTGCCTGTTTAAGTAATTCATACAGTAATGCAGATTTAGATTTAGAAAGACTGTGACTTACTTCCAAGGGCTTTTAGTGGGTTTCGATTTGATATGATTTAGGTTGAAAGTAGGTTATAATTATGCTGACTGACTTACATGCATTACACTGTCTCATTGTTAGACATGTCTAGTGCCTCCTCAAAGTAAAAGCTGCATACACGTTGGCCTCATTTCAATACCAAGGGACATTCTCAGTACAAACTATATTTAGCTTAATCAAGGTAAACTCGTGAGAAACGTGGATCTTGTTGCCGACTTATCTTAATGACCTAGCTGTTCACCTGATGTACAGTACTGTGCAAATGTCTGAGGCCACCACGTGATATGATGGTTTTAGCAACGGAATAATGATCATGTACAACATGCGACTGGACTCGGAAAAAAAAACAAACTGTATTTGTTTTTTTGTTTTTGTACTTTGTGAGCTTTACCATTTTACTCCCTAAACGCAATTCTCAATTTGACTGATTGTAAGGTCTCCTTTTGGATCTGCTGATATGTACAGCTGTGTATCGTTTACATTTACGGCAGTTAGCAGACGCCCTTATCCAGAGCAACTTACAACTGATACAGTCTTACAATCAGAGTATGGTTACGGGCCTTGCTCAGGGACCCAACTGTGGTAGCTTGGCAGAGGTGGGATTTGAACCCTGGACCATCAGGTCTAGAGTCCAGTACCTTAACCGCTGGGCTACACATATCCTAGGTTTTTCACCCTGTTCCCCTTTTGAAAACTGTTCCTGATCAAGCTTCTTTGAACTGTAGAAGGGTCAACTTGTCTGGTTGCATTCTAATAAAGAGTTTGGCAAAGAATTATATATGATCATTATACGTTGCTAAAACAATGGTATATCTAATCTAATAGTGCCCTAAGACTTTGGCAAACAACTCTATAACTTCTGTATCAGCATTTGAGCTCATACTCCTGACTGGTTCACCACCCCCGCACTCTGGAACAGAGAGGATTTTTCTATGCCAAATCCTTGAAGCCATATCTTTATCTTTAAGGAGTAACGACTGCAATAACTACAAAAATTCAGGGAGGACCGCTCTGCGCTCTGGCTCCCACACTTTGCAGTCTCTCAATGGGGACGCAAAACTACACTTCTGAGATCAGCATCTCAGGACACATGTGACTCAGAGGCACTTAGCAAAAGGCTTTGCTCGTTTGGCGTGTGGAGGGCTGGCCATGAGCCCGCACATATGGGCGTTCCTGCACAACAGCTGAGAGCGAATGCTGACTTCAGTTTGGGCTTGATTAGGGGTGAATCGGTGCAAAGCATGCTGAGGTTGGAAAAAAAAACCCGGAAAACTTTGAACCTTCAGCCATGGATGTACACAGACAGGGATGTGACTAAGCAATGGAAGATGTCGGTTCCGTTCACTAAACAGACCATGTGGCTGATCTTTGTGCAAACAGCTTGACACTGGTCTGTCACTTGATCAATCAATGTCATTGACGCACATCATTTGTACAAAAGACTGTTTAGTCTACGCTGCTCACAAAAATCAGGGCATATTTCGTTATGGGATATTTCATTTTGAATAAGCCCTCATTTTTGTGAGTAGTATATATCAGCCCAGGGCAAATGTATGCCCCATACGTTCACAATACCTTTAACTACAAGGTATCTTTTATTACTCTTTTTCTTCCTTCACCAACAATATTCCTAACTTAACTGCCTTTAGATGCCAGTGTCTTAGCCTAAAGTTGAAGGCTCAAGGTGTTTTCTGTAAACCCCCTATTTAAAATTCAAATTAAGGGATGGATGCCTGGTCATACCTGACCTTTTCCTGTGACACTGTCATGTGCTGCACAGACTGAGATAGACTCAAGTGCTCTTGTTGCAGCCTGCCCATTGTACAGCAAACTCTCCAGTA
>JAVSBV010000055.1:2179989-2193329 GCA_033117975.1 Parotocinclus spilosoma
TGTGTGTGTGTGTGTGTGTGTGTGCGTGTGTGTTCCTGTGTGTCTTCTTACCTTCTGGCCTTCTGGTATGGAAGCAGGAGCAGGTCAGATGTTGCTTATCCCATTAGTAGGACTGTGAACTCAGTTAGAAGGAACCAATTTCAGATCAGCAGGGAACCCGTGTGTGTGTGTGTGTGTGTGTGCGTGCGTGCGTGCGTGTGTGTGTGTGTGTGTGTGTGTGCACGCTCCAGTGGACATGTGGTCTGTAGGATGTATCTTTGGTGAGTTGATAAGAGGGAGTGTGCTGTTCCCCGGCACTGATCGTATCCTTCCCTTGAGATCCCTCCAATCCCAAAATGCGGCCAGACCTTTATTTGACTGAGATAAAAGGGCCAGCAGCGGCAGCGCGGTACCTTGTGCTCTTGGTGCGATCTTTGCAGAAATTCGACGTTAACGATTCTAGACACAGAGCCGCAACAGGATCGGATTCCCTCCAGTTTGCTTCGTTGCATCACGCTTTAACCCGACTGGCTGGAGTTCCGTGTGATCTGGCAACGACCCCCCGGGAGGGCCAACCACCAACCCCCACCCCCACCCCCCCCGAGATGCTGCATTTTGGGACGACCTCCTGTCCGTGGTCCAATCACAAGCGCATCAGAAGGCACCAGCTGTTCAGGCCGCTGTGCCGGTTTCACCGAGCCTGCGCCCAGGTAGCCTCCGATTCCTGTTTTTTTTTTTGGGGGGGGGGGGTTCAATGGAACCTGATGTCTCCTTCTGCACTGTAGCCCATTCGCCTCAAGGCTTGACGTATTTTTGCGCAGTCGTCTCATCAGCTGTTATGAGATATTGCTCATCAACCGAACCACAAGAGGTGTCAAATGTTCCTAAGAGCCCCGGGGTGGTGCGACGTGACGTAAAAGTGTCCCAGTATTTATGGCTACGTGTGAATTCACAGCTCTAATGATGAACAGTTTGGTTAGTTGGTCGGGGGCTCGTACAGGGCGGTGAGGTGACAGGTGATGTTTTTTTTCAGGTGAACTGACGTCCGAGGGAAACCGAGAGATAAAACACATCCACGTGACTCCCAGAGGGGAGCCGAGTTCGCTCCCGTCTCCCTCTTCTTCTTGGAGACGAACATCCTGGGCTTCAGTTGCTAAGCATCCAGACGAAGCCCTATTTTTGGGTTTCCATTCATCGCAGAGGTTCTAACCTCACCAGAATTCCACCGGCCGCAATGCCAGGTGGTTTCTTACCCTCTCTCTCTCTCTCTCTCGTCCCGTCTCGTTTTTCTTGACGTGTTTCTGCTCCAGTGAAATCCTGAAGGTTCCTGAAGGAATGTCAGTCTGAGGAGCGAGGGATTTGCAATGCAAATGAAGAAGGAGAACTTTTGTACCAGATTTTGAACCCGTGCACCAAAATAACGCGGCCCTGACTTTACATCCAACGGAGCATTTTATTTCGAACATTAGAACTTTGAGTTCTTTGAGGTCCTTCTGGACCTGGCATTTCCTTTGCAACTCTCTGTTCAGACCTTCTGAGATTTGTTTACTATTTAAGGAGGGTCCGTGAGGCTTCTGTCCCTCAGACTCAGATCTGGTTCTTCTGAATTCGGTCCTGGTTTCGGCCAGTTTATGGATTCTTGGTTAAGTTCTTTGGTTAAGCTGCTGTTCCGGTTTAAGGAAAGACGATTTAGCTGTTAACGATGCAGAATAACGGGTTTCAGCTTGAGAAACAGAACTCGGGGAGGTTAGGTAACCTGAGATGAATCACTGATACGTCGAGCAGATCGAGAGAGACACACTCGGACATGTCTGGCGTCTAGCCTGAGCAGAGGTCTAGTCTATGTTTATGATTTCCAGTTTCTTCTTTAACCCGAGCGCTGTTCAGATATCGATCAGTGGAACAAGGTGATCGAGCAGCTCGGCACACCGTCGCCCGAGTTCATGAAGAAGCTCCAGCCCACGGTCAGGAACTACGTGGAGAACAGACCCAAATACGCCGGCCTCACCTTTCCCAAACTGTTCCCCGACTGCCTGTTCCCAGCGGACTCTGAGCACAACAAGCTCAAAGGTAAGTCTCGTAGTTTATACAATTGGATTCGGAGACGTTTGTTTGTTTGAATTTGAACGAGCCGAGGTTCATCAGGCTTAATTACAAACGAGGATTTGTCTCTTAATGGAGTCACGGCTCAACCGTTGAAAAACTGAAGATCAGTTTTAGCCCCGTCGACCAAAACGAATTGACCGATCTTCTAGCTGGTTTTTATTTTAGGGATCAGAAAAGTTACGGGGCGCTTATACAGCATCAGCAGCTCCTTATTTTTGTTCCGATTTCCTTAAAAACGTCGCTTGCCCGCGTTTGAACTCGCCGTCTTTCGTTAAACGCCGATCGGAGCTTCGTCCGTGGATCTGTTCAGTCCGGATCTTAAACCCGACTTGAACGTTTCTGTTAAAAAGTGCTCAGTTAAACAGAACAGGACGTTACTGGTTTAAAGGCACTGTAGCTTTTGCATTAAGACTTTAGAAAGCAGCGTGTGAGATTTCTGCAAGGTTCACGCCCAGCACCGGCGACCTGAGACTCTCCGAAACTCCAGAACCAGAACAGGACCGGGTTTTTTAGCCTCCAGTCCTTTAGGACCCTGGAAACCCTGGGCTCCTGCTGTCAGATTCGGGTGGTCCCAGTCTGGAGTCCTGTGCCCCGTTCGGGTTCTCTCTGTCCGTGTTTGTTTTGCCCAGCCAGGAGGTCTCTGGTAGACCAGGGGTGCCCTTGCATGGCACTTTCGACACAAACGTCAGACAGGTTGGCACCAGTTCAGATTGTGATTTAGATAAATGTTAGCTGATTCTCGTGGACTCATTTTACGCCCTTGTGTCCGAGCAGCGAGTCAAGCCAGAGATCTGCTGTCCAAGATGCTGATCATCGATCCTGCCAAGCGGATATCGGTGGACGAGGCCCTGCAGCACCCCTACATCAACGTTTGGTACGATCCGTCTGAAGTCGAGGCGGTGAGTATCGGTGTCGATCCGTAGGGAACGGAATGCGCTACGTTAACAAAGTCTGACGGTTCCGATTGTGCCTCCAGCCTCCGCCTCAGATTTACGACAAGCAGCTGGACGAGAGAGAACACTCCATCGACGAGTGGAAAGGTAAACCCGTGATCCTCCTCAGGCTACCTTCACGCAGTCCCTCCGAAATGAACCCGCCCAGGACGAGACGCCACTCATCCTGATCCTGATCCCGTTCAGTGTCTTTCACGTGCAACTTATTTACCTTTGCCGGTTTATCTGTGCGACTCGATAAACCCGTCTTATTTAACCGTGGCGGCTGCGCTGCAAAGACGCGCCTCTCCTTACTCCTCCGGTTTCTCCTCCCACGGTTCTGTCAGCGCTCCGCCCCAAACTCAGACAGATCCGGCGCCCGTAGTTCACCTTTATAAGAACGCCCTGCGTTCAGTCTGCTCACGCTGACGCCGCTTGCGTTCTATCGTTTAACTTTTCATTTTAAAAGTCAATCGAACTCCTGTGCCGCAACAGTTATTGTACTTTTCCAGGTAATATTTAATATTTAATAAGCATAATTAACTTATCAGAACTTGTATTGAATTGTTTGTTCCTCGGATGTTTCTACTTGGATGAATCTGCTGAGGAGGGAGGAAGAAAAATACAAATAAATCTTTACTTTTCAGCACGTTTCAATTTGGAATCAATACAAGGAAGGAGGAAGAAAAAAAATGTATATAATTTTTAAAAATGTACAAACATTTAAATAAAATTTATTTAATCTAAAATTAAATTAAGGCGAATCTGGAAAAAAATTTAATGTACAGAACAATACCGTTGGCTCTCCACCGGAGGGCGGAAGAAGCTAAAAAAAAATGTATATATATATTTTTTTATTTCAACCATTAGTACTGCGGTGGATCCGCGAAATACCCAAATTTTTTAACATTTTTTTTTTGTATTCTTCAAATATAGCACTAAAAAAAGTCTGTCCTTATATTTATATTATATTTTATTTTATTATTATTATTATTATTATTATTATTTTTAATCCAAAGCTAAGGGTATTACTGTCAAAGCCAAAGCCAAATTGATTTCTAGAGCGCTTTTTTATGATCATGCATTGTCTCATAGCAGCTTTACAATAGAATCTTATCTTAAAATCCCAAATTGAGCATGCCTAGGGCAACAGTGGCAAGGAAAAACTCTAAATATAGAAGGAACAAACCTGTGAGGACCAAGGCCAAGTCAAATCACCCGTCCCATCATCTAAACGATTCGAGTATTGCCTAGCAGAGATTTTCTCACTGAACTGGATAAAATTTGTTCAGTTTGTGATTTTATTGCCAGAAACCGTAAAGACGAATGAAAGCAGCACTCAGCGATTAAAGATACTAAAACAAATCAGTAAATCCCGTTCTGCTGAGTCAGGCCAAATCGATGAAGATTAATCTGATTGGTTGTGTTTAGAGGGTTTAGAGAGGGTGTGTTTGCTGTTAGCAATTAAAAATCATTTTGTAATGAACTGGAACAGAGAGTCAGGGTGAAATGGATACCATTCTTATCTCTCTCTCTCTCTCTCTCTCTCTCAGAGCTGATCTATAAAGAAGTGATGAACTTTGAGGAACGAACAAAGAATGGTGTGGTGAAGGGACAGCCTTCTCCTTCAGGTACTCTCACTGCCTAGCCTAAGCTCGCTGTAAGTGCTGCTCCTCACGCTCCTCCTCCTCCTAATCCCCCATCATCCATCCATTTATACATCCGTCCTTTCCATTGTCTTCCATCCTTCCACCCATCAGTCTGTATATGTACCGTATATATATATATTCATTCAGTTCATCCACTTCATTAGTTATGGGATTCTGTTAAACCATTTCTTCATCCAAACATCCATCAGTGTATCCATCCATCCTTCCATCCACCCATCCATCTTTTTATCCACCCATCCATCTTTTTATCCACCCATCCATTCATTCATCCATCCATCCATCCATACTTTCATCGATCCATCTTTCTATCCAACCATCCATCCTTCCATCCATCCATCCTTCCATCCATTCATTCATCCATCCATCCATCCACCCATCCATCTTTTTATCCACCCATCCATTTATTCATCCATCCTTCCATCCATTCATCCATCTGTCCATCCTTCCATCCATCCATCCATACTTTCATCGATCCATCTTTCTATCCTTCCATCCATTCATCCATCCATCCATCTTTTTATCCACCCATCCATTCATTCATCCATCCTTTCATCCATCTTTTTATCCACCCATCCATCCTTCCATCCATTCATCCACCCATCCATCCAAACTTTCATCGATCCATCTTTCTATTCACCCATCCATCCTTCCATCCATTCATCCACCCATCCATCTTTCTTCCACCCATCCTTTCATCCATCCATCCACCCATCCGTCCATCCATCAATTCATCCACCCATCTATCCATCCAGCCTTCCATCCACCCATCTATTCTTCCAATCCATCTAATCTTTCCATCCATTTGTCCATCCATCCAACAAAACTCCAAACTCCATCCATAATCATTTTTAGCATATTGATTACCATCCTTTATTTACCCATCGTTAATCCATCAATGCTTTTATACACCGTTTAAATCCAGATTGAACCATCCATCATCCCTCAATCCATAAATATATCCAGCCAACCCCCATTGCTCATTATATGCTGTTTATTTTTACTGACATCCCTATAAAAACACACGTTTATCCATCCATCCATCCATCCATCCATCCATCCATCCATTGCTTATTATACACAATTTAAACTTGAATTTGAATGTAGAAACTGGTCATTATTTTTACATGTAACATGTTTTCTTGGTCTGTATTTACTGCATGTGTATTTTATCCATCATTATGACGTGGAGTTATTTTTAATAAAATACTATTTACACTATACAGCCAAATATTACAAACCTGTGAGATAACAGACATTTCCAATTAAAATGGGCGTCTACATACTTTTGCAGTTATAAGTGGAAAATAAACTATACTGTACATCAGTCATGGTAAGCAGTCATAGCCAGTTTCAATAAAATAATAATAATAATAATAATAATAATAATGTGCTGAATTATTAATTTAATGACAAGGTGATTTAAGAAAGCAGGATTTCTAAACAACAACCAGCAACTAATAAGCGTACCGAATTGCAAATAATACTAAATTTGGTGTATAATAATTAAAAGGAGCATCTAATTTCATTTAATTTTGTTTTTTGTAATTAGTATTAGTTAACTTTTATTTTTAGTAAATGGTATTTTTTGTTTGTTTGGTTTTTTTTTTTTACAAAAATGACCGTTTGTATTTAATTTTATGTATGTATTTATTAAATTTAATATACATACGCATACACATATCTAATTTAGCTTCGAAAAATGTAAAACCTTTTTTTAAAAAAATTAAATTATAAATAATACTTTGACCCATTATTGACCCTAATATTTTTAGTAACAGTTTATATCAGATTTAGTTCATTATTTACTGATATATGTATTTATTCATTCGAAGCTGCATTTGGTCCCACGCCCCACCTGCCGTAACCTACGTTTCCTTACATGACCCGAGGAGGGCGCTGTTAATCACGCTCGAGTAAGAGGAATGCGTTATTCGATGGCTGTGTTCCAAATGGCTGCAGCTCTGCAGGAAAACGGATTCGTAGCTACAACGTCTAGTTTTTCAGCAGAAGTAGAAGATCTACAGCCGCTTTATTCATCTCAGTACAGACGGGGAGGTCTGGAGGGGGCAGGAGGGGGCAATATCTCAGCGCGCGGTGTCTTTTCTTCAGATAATAGCCCTGGTGGCTCTCAGTCCGTCCCTGACTCTCACCCCTCCCTTAATTAAGCAGATGGATGGTGCTCGTGTTGTGGAGACGCAATGCAGCTCCAGTCTGTCTCACTGCGGCTCTGCCGGGCAGTGTGGAATTCAATCTGAGCAGGAGATTTACGCCGGACATCAGCAGACGAATTGATTAATTATCTACAGTAGATCAGCTCTGAGTTCACTATGTGGCCAAAAGTATGTAGACACCCTTTCTAAGTAGTTTAGTGAAGAAATGATTTGAGTTAGAACTCGGTTGTGCTGAGATGAACTGGAATGCAGACTGTGAGCCGGGATTTATTGTGCTGCATCAGTGCCTGTCCTCGCAGTCGTGTTCCAAAATCTAGTGGAAAGCATCTCAGAAAAGATGCTTATATAAGTAGTGACTTAAAAACCATTTATATTATCTGTCAGGAATGCCGACCACATTCAGGACTCATAGGATTACCAAATCTGGGGCTAGCACCCTGGTAATTAAGGAAAAATAAAAGGAACTAACCACTTATCACGTCAGTAACAGCAGTGCCGGATACCTAGCCAAAACCTGAGCCCGAACCCTTTTAGAGATCACGGTCCAGCTAGAAATCGATTCATGTCATAAATTCTCCTCGTTTTCTATTTATTGGGATCTCAGCCTCCGTCCAGAGCAGCACTGGTCTCATAAACCAGGGATTTACGGGACCTGAGGGCCGGCGTTCACGTTTATGTTACACATTTTGCTTGTGTTGCATATGAGGACATTTAATTTAAAACAAGCTGAGGCAGAGCCAGAATGAAAAAGAGGATAAACGTGACTAAACTAAAATATGAATAATGTTTGCCTATTACTAATCCCCACAATCATTCTGGTCAGGGTCATAGAGGGTCCAGGGCCTATCCCGAAAATCACAGGGTGCCGAGGCATAATTATCTCATATTATAGTTTAGTATGCCGTGGAGTCGACAGTTGATGTTTCTAATCTTTCGAGTTTGGACGAACAAAACCCGAACAAGAAATAACTGAACAGGGACGAATTTAATAGAATTGTTTCTGAACCAAAGCCTGAATTAAGGAAGAACGTAATGTAATGTAAGGTCTAAAACATCCATGTTCATGTCTGCAAATTCAGAGTATACTGAAAAAAACAGACCAGTATGATGCTGGACTCTGTGTTAACCAGCGTTTGTTGTTTTTACTGGTGATGCTGGTCTTTCTGCGTATGCTGGTGACCAGCACATCATGGTCTTTACTGGGGATGCTGGTGATCAACAAAACCAGCAAAATCATACTGGGCAACCAGATTTGCCAGCAGGGTTCCCTGCTGAAAAAAACAAGCGTTGACCAGCATCAAGATCCATGCTGGTTAAAAATGGTGTAGTGCTGGTTTTACTGGTTGACCAGTATATCCTTGCTTGCAAAGCTGGTTGCCAAGTACGATCTTAATGGTTTTGTTGATCAACCAGCATGTGCTAGTCACCAGCATACACAGAAAAGACCAGCACGCACTGGTCACGACTATCCAAAAACAAGCATATGCTGGTCACCAGCATCCCCAGTAAAGACATGTTCAAAACACAACAAATGCTGGTCACCACCAAGTCCTAACATGCACTGAGTACTGAACATGCACAAGATTAGCAGTAATTAATTACCAATGGAAGGCAAACGTAAAAAAATCATTTATGGATTCTGAAACTATTTAGAATTAGCATTTTGATGGATGTAAATCATGACTCAGTGCTCCCCTTTACATGACAGCACATAATCTGCTAATTAAAGTGAAAACTATTAGTATGATTATGAGCAATACTGGCCCTGTATTTATATTTGATTATTATTTTGTACTGTAGCTCAGCGCTGCTGCTAAGTGCTCAGTGAATTCTGGCTTAGCCTCCAGACTGTGTAAAACAGGATGTTAGGACATTCACTTAAAAGTGGATCTAATGGATCTTTTTTCCTCATGTTTGTAAGTTTTTTGCAGCTGCACTCGAATATATTGTGAATTTGTGCAGGAGTTTCTTTCAGACAACAAATACATCGTTAGCAAGTCGGCTAAAACGTCAGAACGAGCCGATTTGCTGTAAAGCTCGTCAAAGTTTCATCCCATTTCATGTCTTAAAATGTCTTTATTACAGTTTAGAAACGTGTGACTTAATCGGGGTGAGAAAAAAACATCGTATTTTGTATTTTTGTTTAAGTCTTTGTTTAAACCGCTTGCTAGCCCTTTCTCTGTGCAATGAGCGCCATCTAGTGTCTGATCTGTACATCGCTTAGGATCACAACTAGCTTTTGCTTCTAAACGAACTGATAAATGTTTTGAAATGCTTTTTAAACTGGTTTTTGCTGGTCTGGTCCTGGTTTAGGCCATGTTCCTGGTTTACTAAGCTGATTCGCCATTAAATGATGTGTCTAAAACAGAACACGCGCTGGTTAAACTGGTTGGCCAGTCAGAATGGAATGTAGCGTATTATTGTGCTATTTCTTGATGATGGTTTTTGGGTCGTAACTGTTTTCTTCTTCCCCGTAGCACAGGTGCAGCCGTGAACAGCAGCGAGAGCCTCCCTCCGTCCTCATCCGTCAACGACATCTCGTCCATGAGCACCGACCAGACCCTGGCCTCGGACACGGACAGCAGCCTAGAGACCTCGGCCGGGCCTCTGGGCTGCTGCAGGTGACTAACCGCCTGCCTGCGCAACCCCGCCTTCTTCAGGAGGTGATCGTCACGAAACGTGACCTATTGGAAAGATGCTTAAAAAGCTTTTAAAGAAAAAAAAATCCACGAATCTGACGTACGAATCCGTTTAATTCGCCCACGAGGGTGGGCTTCGAAACGATAACAGCCTGCATTATCATTCAGAGATGCTCCGTGTATGTACGAAACCCCTACTAGTCGCTTTGCTTCGCGCTCCCTCCGTACGGCATCTGACAATTATCGAGAAAAAAATAAATAAAGTCACAAACAAGGCGTCCGTGACGTGTACCTTACCTGGATGATGCTGCTCCCCTGTAAGCTTCTGTGCTCCTTCAGGTGTGGCAAGGTGGCCTTTCATCCTCGACCCTTTCTCCTCGAAATAGTCCGGACTCTGAACGGGGCTGTGCGAGCGCTCGGGGCCTGCCCACCCCGTCTCTTTTTGTACATATGTAATTCTGTACAGCTGAGAGGCTTTGCTGAACGGGACTGACGGCCAGTACTGGGAGTTTGTATCTCGTGCGCCTTGCCACATCGCCCCTTCACCTTTAGTTGCCCTTGCCTGTAGCCTTGCATGGCCAGAGAAAATAAAAAGTGATAAACGCTAAATATAATCTAACCCAGTATAAACGACCTTTCTTTGTGCGTCAGGATGCCGCGGGGCTAAGGGGCTCCACTCCGTAACGGGTCCACTCCGCTTCTTACATTTGACCGTTTCTCAGCTCACTCTTCCTGCTGAACGTCACTCCCTCACCTCTGCTCGGTCGCCTTCAGACGGTTTTCTGACCCTGCATTTACACCAGCACCGTATTTACCTCAGATTTGTTTAAATACTGTCCGGCGTCAAAGGATTCGGACAACGACCAAATCAACCTTGCTTAACAGGGCCAGATAAAGGTCTTGTGCTCGGACAAAAATACAAAAATGACAAAAAATATTTTCAAGTAACGCCTCTGCCTCACAGCTAGAAGGTCCCGGGTTCGATCCCAGGGCGGGGCGGCCTGGTTCCGTTCTGTGCAGAGTCTGTACGTCCTCCCTTGTGTCTGCGTGGGGTTACTCCGGGTACTCCGGGTCCCCCACACAGTCCAAAGACATGCGTGTTAGGTTAATTGGTGTCTCTAAAGTGGACTTTGCATGTGTGTGCGCCCTAGGATTGGCGGGTGTCATGTGCAGACAGTTTCTGTGTCTGAGGGAGACACGGGATCACCCCCGGGCAATCCCTGGCAACTCTGGGATGGACTTTGTCACTCGCAGTTAAGTCTACTCCAGGGACCCGGGTTCGAGTCCTGTCTCAGGCACAGACCCCTGTGGAGTTTGCAGTTTTAGAAAGACAAGGGTTAGGTTAAGTGGCGTCTCTAAAGTGGACTGGCGTCTCTCTTTTCGGATTAGGCAGGTATAGGAAATATATTTTACTGTTCCCGTTTGGCTGACCGCGTTCCAGAGGAAACGGTGCCGGTGTGAATGCAGCGATGGTCAAATAGGGGGCGCTGCGACCGCAGACTTAAACCGTACCTCAAATTCATCATCAGACTGACATGTGTGTCTTTTCCTTCCTCGAAAGGGAACGCAAGTTTACTTACTACCTACATACGACAGGAGTGCGGAGTGATTTTTCGGGTAGTGCCTTTTAAAATAATGCAGTCTCTCCTTCAAAAAAACAACAAAAAAAAACAAACCTCCTAAACAAATAAACAATAGCAGTAAAGTAACGCAAATAATAATAAAGTCGGGCTGAGGTTGCACGGGCGGCGGCTGTCTCCTGATTTCATCGTGCCTGGCCGGGTCTCTTCCCCCTCCAAACCTTTGTCTGGGTCAAAAACCACGCCCTCATCCCCTTATACAAAACAAATCTCGCATATAACTGTTGCATTTCTAAACGATGTAAATGTCAATGAAACCTCGACCTTTAAGGCGCACCCGGTGTTTAATTTTCGGTTCCAGACGAACGATTTTACGCCTTATTCCCGAAATGTTAACAGTTATAAATGGATCGTATAATATTTAAAGCTTTTGGTTTTGTTTTGTATCTGTATTTGTCCATTCTGAAATGTGTTCTGATTCATTTCAATAAATGAATGAAACGCAATTTCATTTCGTTCGTTTATACCCACGGTTATGCCGTCTAGGGGTTATTTAGCCGCGGCGTTCCGCTCTGGACTTGAATTCTCAACATCGTGACTTAAAATTACATTTTAAAGGTAACTCGGCCGGCCCTAACGTAGTACCCTGGGGTACACCTGCAGAAAGCTGCTTTAAAAGTCAGTCAGCTCTATGTAACCTGAAGATTATTCAGCCTTCCTGTTACGCCTGTTGCGTTTTAGACTTTTTTATGAGAGAATCTAGCCTTTAAATTAGGTTTTTAAATTATACGGGTCCTAACATTGCACCCTGGGGCATGTCTTTCGTACTACTGTACTAAAATCGATTGAAGAAGAATCAAATAGAAGGAAATTTCCAGCATGCAGACTGTACATGATCCACTGTGCCTGAATTCCAGGGCTCCCTCGCAAACCTGATCGAAAAAAAGCGAGACCACAACGTGGGAATGAATCAATTAAAGACTTAATAACTTGAAAAGCAAGATCTCGTCTGTTCGCAGTGCAATTTTAAGTCATGATGATGCACAGATTCTATTAAACAATCTTTATTTTTGGAATGTAAAGAAGTAAGAACTATCTCCGAAAAGGATAAAACACTGTAGGTATGCCTCAAGGATCGATGTTAGGTCCGCTCGAATTGTGGTATAAAATGGAAGTTTGTGCGCCCCGAGGCATAACTACAGCGTTTTTTAAATTCTGATTTATTTACAGCACACTCTCGCTATCGTTTTTTTTTATTGCATGAGTAAATACCGGATGTGAAAATGATAAATAATTTTATTATTTTTGATGTAAATAATCAAGTTTAGAGACTGCTGACACAAAACAAACACGACAACGTGAACATCTCCGCACTGTGAGGGGTTCTGAGAGGGGGTTCTCCAGACTTTTAGCCAATACAACACTTTTACAACAGGGTGCAAACACACGCACACACACACACGCGCACACACGCACGCCTACCAACACAATGTCGAGTAGCATTTGTATTTCAATTGTAACTAGCTGTAAACTGTTCTGTTGTGTATTTGAATTGACTTGTTAGATTAGAACTTGACCGATGTGGTGCGCCGTCATGTATTTTATACGATAGATTTTCCAAAAGGCGACCCCGCGCGGGCGACGGCGGGGTCGGGGACAGGGTTGATCTTGGAAAAAAAACAAAAACGTTTCCAAATCTTCCAAAGGTGCCACAGCGCTGTCGTTCTGTAAACACTGGAGACCCGAAGCACCATTATTGTTACTGCATCGCTTAACTGTTAATATTGGACAATTATGCAAATATTTCCAACACCAACAACCCCCCCACCCCCCTCCCCCCAACATGTCGTAGCTGTGTGTATTTCTTTCTTGCATTTTCTCTGCCATTCGTAACACTTTAGTTGGCTTTGTCACCATGCCAAAAAAATTGAATGTTGTTGTTTATTGGACGATGTTTTGGTCGTGTGCCCTGGGTTGAAGTATAATCAAATACTCAGGATCTGGGATTTAATAAAGGAATAAAACGCATTTTGTTTGGTGTGTTTATACGCACTTCTCACCCAATTCCTGCCCAACGGACAGTAAATGCAGCCCACGAATGTGTAAAAATTTTACTTGAGCGAGCCTAAAACTGTGCCCTGAGGCATACCTAAAGTATATTCATATACAGTCGAATCCGGTTAATGGGACCAAATCCTAAAGTACCGAAACAAATCCTATTATATACGTGTAATGTTATTCGCTTATTTGGACCAAAATTCCG
>JAVSBV010000055.1:2229921-2241927 GCA_033117975.1 Parotocinclus spilosoma
CACACACACACACACACACACACACACACACACACACACACACACACAAAACATTTACGTGCTGGTTTTTTAAAATCCCTCCAAACTTAATGAGCGGGATTTATTCGTAAGCGAAAAAAAAAAGCAAAAAGCAAAGCTTTCCTCAGCAAACAAAAAAGGGAAACGCAAGAAAAGTTCAAATTAAACTCGCTTTGTTTGTGCAAAGAGCAATTTAAAAACAATTCCAAAAGTTTTACTTTGGCCAGATTTCCCTCAACTCGAATAAAAATGTCTCAATATTAAAAAAAACAAACAAAAAAAACGCTTTACATTTGTATGTAGCTAGTCCAGTGTTTCTCAAACGGTGTTTTACTGCCCCCAGAGGAAGATGGTGGTACAACAGGGTACCATTATCAACATTTTTCAAAAAAACCTTTTTTTTTTTTTTTTTTAAGCGTTGTAAATGCAATTTTATTATTTTACACATTGTTTTGTGATAATTGAAATTTGGGCGCCGTTACGCCGTTAAGGATGCATAAATATTTTCAAGCCAATAAAAACTTTTCCTCACACGTTATTGATTATTAAAAACATTAATATTATTTGTATTATTATTTTCATTTTTAAAATATTTTTATAAATCATTTTTTTAAAGAACAAAGTCCCAAACCTGAACATTTTATATGCGAGAAATCTTTTTTGATCCAAAGTAAATACAAGAGCACAAAAAAAGTTGTAATTATTATTATTTTTTAAAATAAAATAACGCCGCGTTCTCACAGTCGGGGAAAAAATACCATTTAAATTGTGATTAAAACACAAAAAAAATAAAGCAAAACGTGTTGGGGGCGTAACAGCCTTTAGTTAGTTTTCTGACATAGCGTGTACTGCCCCTAGTGGTATTTAAGGGCATGACACGTAAAATGATTTGCTTTGTAAACGATTTGTATTTGTAGGATGTGATAACTATTTTCTGCACTTCACTTTTTAACCACTACGAGTGCTAACGAGCCAAATTCCATTACCAGAATCGTAGATGTATTAAAATGACGTTTTTTATCATTTTACTTTTGTATCTTTTTTTTTGGGGCGGGGGGGGGAATCTGGCCTCGTAAAAAAAAATGCAATAAAAAAAAAACAAGCATCCGAACAAAATATGGCTAAAGTTTAGGCACAAATACTCCAGAACGTCCTTTGGGTGAAACTTTAAAAGCTTCTGTTCTGATCGAGACACGAAAACAAAAGGTCAAAATCACGACACATTAAACACGGCGACGTTTTAGGAAAGGTTTTTCTCCGTCCTATCCGTGACCGTGTGTGGGGTGGTGATGGGACACACTGGGAAGGCCTTGGTTTTATGTCCTGGGGGCTTTCGAACCCTCGCCTGTCCCAGAACTGGAGGTTTTTAGACATTTTCGGGGATCAGATTTGGGACGTTTTTACAACACGCTTAACCTTCTTGTTTTGTTCAGTACGTCCCGTTTTGTGGTCGATAAATATTGATAGCCAAATGGGCCATTTTATTATTTTTTCAAACATTAGTACCATTTTCAACTACGTTTCTAGAGAAATACGGATGGCCAAATGGGCCAATTCAGATCTACTTTTTTAGACACAACTTTCACCGATAGATCGTTTGATGTCGGTTTATCATTGGTTTCCTTTACTAATAACATTTCTAAAGCTACAGGTTCGTTAAGTGCTTAAATGTCTAGAAATATGGATAGCCAAATGGGCCATTTTGGTCCTACTTTTGTGCCTAGATCTTTAGTTTGGATCTCTGTGTAACCCTTGATATTTCTCAGTAAATTCCTATATTATTTACATTTCCAGTCCAGAAACGTGGATGGCCAAAGAGTTCAGTTTTTAAGTTGTTACTTTATAATGTTTCCTACATTAGTCATTTTTTCAAGCCACACTTTGTATACTATATATGTACAATTTACTAATTTGAATTATGGATGGCCAAATGGGTCATTGTGGGTTTATTTTTGGGTCTACGGCTTGGTCAAACATGACGTTTGTTTATTTTTTCATATAGTCAAATAGTAGTCAAATGTATAATCCTTTTTGAAATAATATACTAATAATGTATATATTTTATACTCTAAATTCCGAACCAGTTTTTCACATTTAACAGCATTTTATTTTAATTAACTTGATAAACAGTGATACTCGTCATGGTTTTGGTCCTTTTTAAGCATTTGTGATTCGCATGGATTTAATTAATGAAACAAAAATTAATATTTAATTTTCTCTTACGTTTTCAGAAACAAATTGAAAAATTTTTGTTACAAGAATTTATTATCATTATTATTAATAATGAATATAGTTCATGAATAATAACAATAATAATAATAATAATAATAATAATAATTGCCCATTTTTTTTGTTCTTTACAGTTTGTTGTTTTGTTCTGTTATCAGTAATAAACAAAACATGAAGGTTAAGTTAGGGGTTTAAACCGATTTGGGGGTCATGAAGGAAGCATTCATAGACACACACACACACACACACACACACACACACACACACACACACACACACACACACAAACACACACAAGGAGACGAGGGAAACCTTAATGCAAACCAGCATTATTTTTTTTATACACAGATATGTACATCAGAACGGATCTAACCAGGAATAATTAAATCATATTCACACACAAAGTTTCTTTAACGTTGGCATTTGACCCTTTTGGCTTACCATCCTGCCACATTCCAGTCATAATCCGTCAGATGTTATGAAGCTCTTTTTTTTTGCCGCTCTGTGAAACATGCAGGAAACCCAAGATCCGACGCCTGTAGTTACGAAACCTGAACTTTTTGGGCGAAAATTTCAGCACAATGGAAGCCTCACCTTGCCAGAGGTGGGGTCTGAAGCGGAGTGGCTCAGAGGAAGAGTGCTGTTTTGAGAAAGCACCAAAAACTGCATGTACTTGTTGGTGGATCTAACGGTTCTCTATGCTGGGGGTCTCTTAGGGGTCCCTCTTATGTGTGTGTGTGTGTGTGTGTGTGTGTGTGTGTGCCCCCTTACTCCTCCCAACACCTCCTCCCGGCTCAGAACGGCCCAGATAGAAACGTCCTGCACCCCCCCCCCCATCAAAGTCTCGCCAAGAGGCACACTACCCAAAAGTAGCTTCTGAGAGCCTTTTTATAGAGCAGCACTATAAGGGGAGCGCTTGTGCGCCGTCTCGTGGCCACACCTGTAACGACTTGCGTGTCTGCCTGAGACAGACCCGAGACATTTCTGTGTGCTTAGATTTTTTTTAACATTTATTATTATTATTATTATTATTATTTATTTATTTATTTTTTACAATTTCTCTGTTCCTAGAAATTTCTTTTAAATGCAAAAACAGAATCGTTAACCCCTTGTTGTAAACGTGAAAGAGGTGACACACAACCCCCCCCCCCAAAAAAAACAAAACGTAAAGACGTTTCGTGACGTCTTTACACCTCGCTTCGTTCAGTACGTCCCGTTTAGCGGTCGAGAAATATGGATGGCCAAAAGGGCCATTTTGGTTGTCGTTTATCATTCGACGTTTAATTCATCATTTGTTTTTCGTTCATTACAAACATTTCGAAAAGTCACGCGTTCGTTAGGCGCATGGATTTGAACTGTCTCAAGAAACGTGGATAGCCAAATGGGTCACGTTCGGTTTTTTTTTTGTAGCGTTTAAGGGGACGGATCTAATCTTAAAAGCTGATGTTTGGATTGGTTCCCAAACATCAAACATGAACTAATCCACATTTGCACTGGGATTTGAACCCCATACCCCATGTTCTTCTATAGCGGTTTCATTATAGGTGATGCTTCCGGTTGAATCAAATACCGTCGCTTATTGCTTTATGGCTCTACCACTGTGACATTTGAAGGTTTTTTCGGGTGGATCTGTGCTCAGGCCTGCCTCTGGGCTCATCTCGGACCAGGAAAGACGTCCAAGAGCGACTCAAAAAGCCACCCAAGAAACTCAAACTCGAGCTTAATACTGACTTGAACGCGAAAGAGCTTGTGCGTGTTTAATGTGTTTAATCTCGGGTCGAACCGGAGACTTTTACTGTCACTGGGCCATAAATAAAGTGTGTGTGGGGGGGGCGGGGCGGGGCGGTGTAGAAACCAGAAACGAAATGCACCTACTAAAAGCTTTTTGTCCTGTTATCGATCGATCCGTCCGCCTCCAGCTCCGAGGATCTATAAGAGAGAGAGAGAGAGAGAGACGGAACGCGCTTTTATCGAAAGGCGCTGCGTTGCCAAAAGTGTGCGGACGCCTGCTTGTGCTCGTTGACCTAATTACGTTGCCAACAGGACAGCTTACAGACCCTGGAACGGATTGCGGAGATCGAATCCGAGCTCCGGGTGAAATCCGAGCGCCGCCCCGTCCGACCCGATGCCAAATTTTAGGTGGCACCACCGTGACGACCATCAACTCTGTAAATGAAGTGCTTTTGATTTACGGGTTTTGTAGGTATTGGTCGTTTTTTGATATACAGTCAAAAGAAGGTAACGCAGCAAAAGGTGCTGGGGCATTATGGGAAATGTAGTCTCTACATTTGAACGGAAGCTAAATCGTTTGGTGGAGCTGGTTAGGATTGGAATTTCCCCCAAAAAGATCCTGGCCGATAAAAGTGGCAGTCAGCACGAATCGCTCGTTAGGAGGGGCGTCCGCATACTTTTGGCCGTGTCGTGGTTTGCATTAAGGTCTCCGTCGATCAGTACGTCTGCATAGACGTCAGAACGCGCACTCACACACACACACACATACACACAGAGACGCACAAGTTCAGTAAGTACTAGCTCTACAAAATATTTACAGCACGCGTATAGTTTGTCTTTATAGCACAGTCTATTGCATAATGGTGATAATCTTTAGTTTATAAATATCAGAAATGTACACGTAGTCACTCTCCTCGTCCGGCCCGGGGATAGAAAACAATCCGCCCCGCCCTGGCCCGCCCTGCCCCGCCCTGCCCCGCCCTGCCCCGCCCAGCATAAACACAAAAGCAAAACAAAACAGGATGCGAAGAAATAAAACCAAACGGAAAACAGACGTCACATAGATTTCCCTTTGTTCCCGTAACACTGTCTCGGTCTTAACACCACGCACACACACGCACGCACACACACACACACACACACACACACACTGCGCCGGATGCCAGTATTGCAGAGAGGTCTCCCTGGTGAATGTGCTCCTCGGTGGGCCTCGGGTCGACGCTCCCCTTATCGATTTGCGCGTAGGTTTTGCCACAGTGATGCCAAAAAGCTGCTGGACAGACAGGCAGACCTGTTTTTGGACATCGTCTTTTAGTTTTAAAGACGGGGACGAAAACGAAAAGAGACAAAGCCTTCCGGAAAAAACGAAAAGGCGGACCGATCAAAAAGAAAACGTCCGTCCGTATTTACATCCGCGAGGAAGACTTGCGTTTATTTATACTAGCGCTTCTTTTTCCGCCGGATTATTCTAGCAGGATTTACAACGTATTCTAATCGTACGATATAATATACATTCTTAAGTTGAGGGGGGAAAACGTGTCTAAAATAGAGCATATAATACACGGGCAGTCTGTACAGGATCTCTACCAGTCGGGCGGAGGGAAAAAATACTCGTCTCCTTTTTTAGGCCTCCATAAAAATGAAGCAAATCGTCGCTTAGAAAAGAAAAGCCGATAAATAAAGGATGGAGGGGAAAAAAAACGAAACGAAACGGAAACAAAGAAAGGGAGAAAGGGATGGGGAGGAGAGAAAAAAAGAAAAATCATAAATTCGACGCGAAACGCATCTTGTCTTGTTCGGCCTCGGCGCCGCTGTTCGCCGACTCTCTCCTGGACCCCATCGGATCCCTGTGCTGGACTGTAGAGGGCGCCGGTCGCACCGGCGGTAACGCCCCGGATGACATCTGGCGGAAAAGGGCCACCCTGGGCGGGACGGTGGCCCGCATGGCGCCCTGCTGGGACGAGCCGGGCGCTTGAGGGGCGGGGCTCAGCGCGGGGGGCTGGACGGACGCCAGGGATTCCCCGGACGGCGGGTGCTGCCGGATGGAGAGCGAGGTTTCGTGGGGCAGCGAGGGCTGGGAGGCGGAGAGATGACGAACGTCCCTGCTCAGACTGCTGTGCGCCTCGGGTCGCTGCGGAGACGCTTGCTGGGGCACCGGCACCGGCCCCGGCCCCTGCTGCTGCTCCCGGGGCCCGGCGACCGGGGGCATCTGGGGGACCAGGGACAGCTGGGAGGCGGTGGGCGAGCCGTACTGGAATGCACGGGCCGCCGCGAACGAGCAGGGAGACATGATGCCGCCGGGCGTCGGCTGCTGCTGAGGGGGCGTGGCCGGGACGCCGGGCGAGGAGAAGGCCACGCTGCCCGCCAGCCGAGCGGCGGGTATGATGGACGCCGAGGTGCTGTAGGTCATGGGGGTCATGGGGGTCATGGGCGAGGGCTGCTGCTGGAACTGGATGCTGACGAAGGGAGGCTGCGCCGGAGAGTTGATGATGGAGTTACCAGAGATGGGCGTCGAATTCGCACCCGACACCGACTGCTTCCTCTCCACCATCAGCACCATCTCGCGGTCCTGCCGGATGATCTGCTTCAGCAGCTCGTTCTCCTGCGTGTTGAAGACGCCGGCGTTCAGGTCCTTCTGAAACTTCTGCAGCAGGAGCGAGTTCTTCTTCCCTGCAAAAGCGAAAAAAACAAAAACAAAGACAAAACAGAGGGAGGGGCTTAACCCAAAAACGTCAGGGGCTCCCGAGGTGGAAAAAAAATGGGAGTGGAATGCAGACAGAGGACAAGGTGAAGGACAGATGGACGTAGGAAACAAACGAGACTTTAACAGCTTAATTAATACGGAGGAAACGTCTTTCATCTTCAGTGCAAAAACAAGCCTGATTAAAAACCAATAATCAATAATAATCAATCAGACCAATCAATGTCTCCAAAAACGATCAACATTTTTACTTCCCGGAAAGAAACGGGCGAAATATAAGAAATATTATTTAAATAATACACAAAAAAAACACCACTTTGTCTATCTTCGTTACTTTTTCTTCCTTTTTCTTTCTTTTTTCCTTTTTTTCTTTTCTTTTCTTTTTTTCTTTTCTTTTCTTTTTTTTTCTTTTCTTTCTTTCTTTTCATTTCTTTTTTATTTTTCTTTTCTTTTTTCTTTGTTTTTTTTCATTCTTTTCATTTCTTTTTTTTCTTTTCTTTCTTTCTTTCTTTCTTTCTTTCTCTTTTTTCCTTCAGTTTCATTTCTTCTCTTTCTTTCTTTCTCTTTTTTCCTTTAGTTTAATTTCTTCTCTTTCTTTCTTTCTTTCTTTCTCTTTTTTCCTTCAGTTTCATTTCTTTTCTTTCTTTCTTTCTCTTTTTTCCTTCAGTTTCATTTCTTTTCTTTCTTTCTTTCTTTCTTTCTCTTTTTTTCCTTCAGTTTCATTTCTTCTCTTTCTTTCTTTCTTTCTCTTTTTTCCTTTAGTTTAATTTCTTCTCTTTCTTTCTTTCTTCCTCTTTTTTCCTTCAGTTTCTTTCCTTTCCTTTCTTTCCTTCTGTCCCTTTAGTTTCATTTATTTTATTTTTATTTCTTTTCCTTTAGTTTAATATTCTTCCCTTTCTTTCTTTTTTTTTCTTGTCTATGATCTCCTATAATTTCATTCTTACTGTTTCTTCCTTCCTTTCTGTATTTCTTTTTTCTCCTCCCATTTTTCTTTCCTCTCTTTAACTCCTCTTATCCTGGCCATGTTCCCTGAACAGGGTTCCAGGTTTTTCCCTAAAGGTATGATCCTCCCTGGGCATCCTCCCCTCCCTCCAGACCTGTACGAGTACAGGAGTTTCGTTTGTTTTTCTCTGACAGTGTTTGATAAAGATCATTAACTTCCAGCCTCCAGCTTCTGCTCGTTCCCAAACGCTTCTTCCTCTCACTTTTAAATTAAAGAGCGGGACGTGATGAGGCGTGTTACGCCAAGTCATTAGCTCGAGCACTTAGCCAGGTGCTCACGGCCCCTCTAGAAACCGCCAGGAGAGGAAGGGGAACGTCGAATCGTGAGGCTTAAGGGACGAGGATGGACCCCTGTGGTGTCGGATCACGCCAAGATCGTTCATTAAACGTCTGATTAGTAAATTAAGCTTAAAAAAACCAATAACGAACAAACCCTCAGATCATCACTGCAGATATAAACTAAACCTGATATTTTAATAATCAGCTTTTGTACTAAAACAAACACAGAAACAAAAAAACCCAATCATTTAAAGTCGTCTAATCATAACGAGACACATCGGATCGGATTTGGACCTGATCATTTTTCCTCTCGTCGTTACAACAAACAAATTTTCACCCCTAATAAGGCACATTCACGTACTGGTCCAAACTGGTTTATACTGGTTTAGACTGTTCGGATTATTGGAACAGATAATAACTTTTTTTTTTTGCTTCTTTTTTTTTAAATTAATAATAATATTTTTTAAAAATTAATAATAATTTTTAATTGTTTGTTCCTCGGATGTTCCTACTTAAAAATATAAATAAATCTTTATTTTTCAGCACTTTTTAATTTCTCGAGGACGATGTGGAATCAATACAAGGAAGGAGGAAGAAATAAAAATATTTTTTTATTTAAAAATAAAATTTATATAACCTACAATGAAATTAAAGGGAATCTGGAAAAAAAATGAATATACAGAACAATACCGTTGGCTTTCCACCGGAGGGCGTAAAAAAGCAGCGGATCCGCGAAATACCAAAAAAATTAATAACTAAATGCAAAAAAAAAAAAATTATCTATTTTTTTGTATTCTTCAAATAGGATTCAAGGAAATGGTTGGTTCTCCACCGGAGGGCGGAACAAGCTAAAAAATAAATATATATTATTTTTTATTTTAACCATTGGTGCTGCGGCAGATCCGAGAAATACCTAAAAAAAAATAAAAATTAAAAAGAAAAATTTGTTTTTTGTATTCTTCAAATATGATCGTTGGCGGATCCATGAAACGCGCAATAAAAAAAAAAAAAGTCTGGCCTAATCCACATGGGGTCGCAGGTCAACCGGTGCCCACCCGGAAACTCTGGGCGCAAGGGCAGGAACAACCCTAGATGGTGCGCCAATCCATCGTAGGGCACACACACACACACACACAGTCACACACTAAGGGCCACTTTTAGAGACACCAATTAACCTAACATGCATGTCTTTGTTTTCACGTCTTTATATTCCAGTTATTTAACGTCTTTATTGATTATTGTTCTTTTATTCATGCTTTTAAGCATTACTTTCATACAAAAATGTGTATAAAAACCAATAATTTAGGGGTGGGGAACAGAGGCAGTGTGTGATGAGCACTGGGAAATGTAGTGAGGAAAAAGTCATGGTCGCAGTCTCAAGAAATAATACTGTAAATATACTACGGAGCTTAAAACTACTCAAACCAGCACCAGTACTCAAGTAGTGATCAAAATCACTGTGCTCACATCTATCTCTATTCTGATGGATCATGTGAACTTTACCTGAAGCTTTTGTGTCTTTATGTATTGCAGTGCTCCCACATGGTCGGCTCATTAGATGTTTGCATGGATCAGCAAGTGTACACGTGTTCCTAACAACACGCTCAGGCACTGTACATGCTCACTTCTGATTGGGTGCTTGTCTGTGAGCTTATAAAGGCCGACTGAAGTGAAACGAGGCAGATAATATGGGTGATAAACGCTTCTCTTGCAGGCCAGTGAAAGCCAGATTGCAGGTAAAAGCGCATAGTGCAGATCGATGGGCAAACTGGTGAGATTAAAGTGAAGGTTAGGGCCAGCTTCCTCTTATCTTTACTCAGCCTGAGCAAATGTAGGCGCCAAGGCAGCTGTGCTCTCATTAAGTGACTGAATAGCACTCAGAATACATCTTCTGCTGACCACTTAAAAACTGATCTCTTGCTGATCCAGGTCATCTCACCATTTTATAGCAGTTGATAGATACAGATACATCAAAAAGATCAATTTTATTATATTCTCCACAGTACTGCATTCTTATTTATTACTTATACTTAATATATATTATATTATATTATATTCTCCACAGTACTGCATTCTTATTTATTACTTATACTTAATATATATTATATTTTATTATATTCTCCACAGTACTGCATTCTCATTTATTTATTACTTTCTTAATATATACTATATTTTATTATATATTTTATTATATTCTCCACAGTACTGCATTCTCATTTATTCATCACATTTTTAATATTATACTATATTTTATTATATTGTTTTTTTGTTATTCTTTACAGTACTGCATTCGCATTTATCACTTATTTTTTAATATATACTATATTTTATTATATATTTAATTTAATTTTTTTTACAGTACTGCATTCTCATTTATTTATCACTTATTTTTAATATATATACACACTATTTTAATATATGTTTGTTTTCCACAGTATGGCATTCTCATCTATTAATCACTTATTCTTAATATTATATTTCATATTCACGTTACAAATATTCTGTTTAGCTTCAGTGTATTTAAACCAGCATTATTTTTGTATTATTTAGGAAATGTAATTAAATTCTTGCATATCATTAGTACTCTAACCCCATCTCCGCTTCCCTCACCTGGTTCTACAACAAACCTTTTACACTTAAGCTCCTCCGATTGGTCTAGAATTCCAGGTCAAGCCTTTTTAAAACAGTTCCCCATTGCACTTTTGGCTTCACCTCACGGTCTCAGCTTTACAATCGTTCATTCATTCATTCCAAAAGGTGTTATTCTTGCATGTAGTGTTGTCTGCCGTTACCATCTTGTAAATGTGTCTTCAGCAGCAGATTGGCTGCCGTTGTCCAGGGACCTCGCACCCACCTGACTCAACTTATCATCTAATTATCAATTCCTTCATGAGCTGACGCAGGTGGGTCAGAGCAGAAATGTGGCGAGTGAGGTAAATTGAAAATCACTGATGCTGGAGATCCAAGTGTCTTCCGAGATGGAGCGAGTTGTTGGTCTCTGACTGCACGAGCTGCATCTGGAGTGCTGGCAAAGAGGCCAAACATATGGCTTACATGATAGGAAAACGCAAAAATGTCTGCTCAACATGAAGGGCGCACATCTGTTTGTTCCCTCTTAATCTGCCAAGGCGCGGCAGCACACTGGGGTGACAAATAAATCCTCCTCTTTTTTTTTCCCCCCACCATGTTCTCTCTGATACCCATAATAGCTACATTAACACAAGAATGCAAGAGAATCCCAAATGAACATGTTTTGTTCCTACACACTTACTCCACATGGATGATTTAAATAAGGAGTGCATGAGCAACATCAGCAACTTAATCACAGAATATTAGTGCTTTATTTATCCTTAACTCAAAGTCTAATCAACAAACTGTTTAATTAGTGCCTGCTAATTAATGATATGGGGTCTAGTTGTTCAGTGTAAAGTAAACAGTCGTGACCAATCAAGTCGTTCTGAGAATGGCACCAGTTTTGGTTTCCTCAAAGTTTGCTGCCTTAGTGTTTTTTTTTTTTTTTAGAACCTTTTGTCGGATGTTTATATAGTATAATAAAGTACAATTATTAAGCATTCCATACTTTAAAAAAAAAAATATATATATATTTTTTGTGTGGTTGTTTTACACCATATATAATATATAATAAATGTTATTTTAATGGCAGAAAAGGTTGTTTAATTAGTATTTAGTTTAAATATTATTCATGCATTTTTATTTAATTTTATATTTTCATTTTAATAGCTGCGAGGTAGGTCATGACTGCTCTCGTCTTCTCTTGAGTAAGGGTTTCTTTGATGTCTCTCCTTGTTGTATCTGGGACAGTCTACTAAGATGTGCTTAATTGTGATGGCTATTTGACATTTTGGACATCTTGGGGGGGTTTTCTCCTTTTATCAGGTGTTGGTGGGTTATTATCTGGTGAAAATGACCCGATCAATACGGCGTCTTGGTTTCTGCTCAACTTTCGGATGTATTTCGTGGAGTTTATTGGTGGTCTGAGTGTCCCATTCAGTTTGCCATTTTTGTTTGATGTATTTGTTTATTAG